>JAABNX020000151.1:3769859-3787918 GCA_015163995.2 Mormyrus lacerda
CCCCCCCCCCACAGGATTCGGTCCTTGCCCCCCCTCGGCCCCATCCACTTTCCCGCGGCCCGTCCCGCATCTGACGAGCTGGGAAGTCCCCTGACTTTGTCCCCATACTGAGCTCACGCAGGGGCTGTGTAGGACCAGGGGGAGGGGGGAAATGGGGGGGTCTGGACTGAAATAAACCCAGTGAAGCAGCCTGTGCCTGCTGCTGTAGGCAGAAGCCCCCCCCTCTCCGTCTGTCTGTCTGTCTCTCTCTGTCTCTCTCCTTATGTCTCTCCATCTTTTGTGAGTCTCTCTCTCTCTGAACCTTCCGTCTCTCTCCATCTCTCTTCGTCTCCTGTCACTCACTCCGTCTGCCTCTCTTTGTTTCTCTCAATCTATCTCCTTCTCTCTCTCCTCTTTCATCTGTGTCTTTCTCTGTCCCTTCCCATCTCGGTCTCTCACTCCGTCTCACTTTGTCTCTCTCCATTTGTCTCTCTCTATCCGTCTGTATTCGTCTCTCTCTCCATCTCTCTCTGTCTCCCCATCTGTCCATCTCTTTTTCTCCCAGTGCTGTTTCCTGTTTGCGCGCTAACGGGACTGTCTGCACACACCCACGTTCCTGCCACAGGCAGATATTGTCAGATATGTAGTCACAGAGCGTTCCTGACTGAAACTCAAATCAGCCACTGTCTTCTTACACTAATTATTTATTTTTACTGTTTCCCGTGTCTCTTTTTATTACCTCATTTAAACACTTTCGCTACTTTTAATCATTTGTGTCATCCTTTGTAAAGTATGAACTGCTGTCCTCATGGACTTTTACGCTGCCATTGTCAGCTCAGCGAAGATGCGCAATGGAGGCGGGGCCTGACCTTTGTGTAAACATATGACGTAATCTTGGTGGGTTTTGCAGATCGGAGGCGTGCAGATTAACCACTGGATGAACCCCCCCCCCCCCACACAGTGCACCTGATAGGTGGTCAGAGTCCAATACAGTTGGTTCTGGAGCTCAGGTTCTGATTAAAGGACAGAACCTTCGGCAGATAGATACTTTATCACAAGTCGCATTCCTCCTCCCCCCCCCTTCCCCCCGGGGTGATGCTAATGCGATATCGCAGCGCTCCTTTTGATTCAGGTTACATCGGCTGTCATACACAGGCTGTGAAGGCTGCTGGGACACGTCTGGATCCGCGTCTTTATAACAAACGGCGGATCTGTCTCTACAAACAAACGTTTGATGACTTACTAATGAGGGATGATCACCGGTTCACTTTTGATAATACCCGGGAGCAAGCCGCGATAATATATGTGTATATGTAGGTTCTCAGAGCGTGTACTGTTACTCTTTAACACACTACCTTCAGTAGGCGTGTGGGATGGGTCTCCTACAGGGTTTGGAGAGAGTAACAGAGATCCGGGTGTGGCGTTTGCCTGATTAAGTAACGGGGTACAGTTTACAGCAGTCTGTGGCTTGTTCTCTGGAGGACAATGGCGAGTTGTAAAGGTAATGATGCAGCGATGACAGATCATTTCAAAAGATAATTTCCCGTTGCTTTTGAGAGCAAAGCGAGGCTTTGAAATGGGTTTGGCTCCTGCCTCAAGATGACGAGATGTAAACAAGTGTTGCGACGCATCACTATCGAAGGTGCAGAGCCACAAAGCGTTCGGTCACGTTCTTAGGCACTGTGGCGACTTGTATATACTTTAGTTTTAGTCCAGCCCCCATAATTACCCCCCCCCCCTCAAATAAGTAGAGGAAAAACAGATCACCGTGGTTTCCTTAATTAATAGAAGAAAGGCAGGAAATCTACGTTTAAGTGCCCAGAAACGGGAGGCTGCATGGCAGATTTCAGCCGCGTGACACAACAGACTGCGCCGGGGATCAAAGCCGCCTATCATCAGTTAAAGCTGGAGCGTAAAGCGGCTCCCCTTTTTCCCACAGCCGACATCCTGTCCCGCGCACCGCTGGGCCCTGGGCCGTGGGTGTGCGGAGATCCACGTGGAAGCTCCCGGAAGGTCATCATGTGGGAATCCCTTCCCGCCCACAGAGGGTCACTGGATTTCTTTTGACCCACTGACACACTGTATATATTATATGTCAATCCCAGTTTTGTCTGGGACACGGTGAATAGTGTGACGTGCACGGTTACCTGGGATGTCCTCAGTAAGGTTTTTTTTTTTTGCGCCGGGTTTTAGAAAACTGTTTGGCTGTGGGGCAGCCACACTTACTGGAGAAGCCCTTGCTGACTGGGCCGTCAGGACAAGGCAGCCGTCACGTGCAAGCCGTGGGAGAAAAAAAAACAGCTATTTGTTTTGATCTGTTTCTTCCGCGGTCAAGGTCACAATCTGGCCGCATCACGGGCATGCATGGCACTTGCAAAAACATGTGCAGGCAACTTATGTATGGATATCTAATAGATTATATACGGGCCGAAAGTTTTCGAACAGGTGGGCGTGATTAATAGCGTTACGGACAGACTGAAATCGAAGCCCGTAAAAGCCTCTATCAATCCGCAGCACCCTCGGCTGCCTGTCCGCCCCCATACTCTGCATTGTCACTCACGGAGACGGGCTGCTGCGTTTCTGCCCTCTCAGCCGTTCGATAGCTTTGCTCCAGAATGCTGATTGGCTGGGCCGCTCTGGAGAACCTTCTGGAATTCCTGATGTGACTCCGTTTACCTGTTTGTTATGGATAGCCTGGGCGCACACCCATGACTGCGGCTGCCGACCTGGCCGACCTGGCCTTAAATCACCAGTCTGCCTCAGGCTGCAGCGTTTCCCTCTGAAAGCCACTTCCCAGTAAGTCCAGTCTAATTAACAGACTGGACGCTTCCCATGTTCAGCATTCCAGAGTTGGGTACCGTCATCAAACTGCTATGGATCTCTGTGCAGGGTTTGTTCTCACAGAGAATCTCAGTCCCACACTGGCGATTCTTATCCAGCTGGTGAGAGCAAAATCTATTATATGTAATTTTTAAACATGTAATGCATTTAATGCATTTAATGACTAGTAGTAGAATGCCCAGGTTAATTATAGCGTGGCTGTCTGCTGTTTGCTTATGTGATCTACTGAGGACCCTAACCCTCCGATGGGCTGGTATCGGGCCAAGGTGCACCCTGTGCATTATGGGATAGGCTCCAGCCTCCGTGACCCCAGCATTTGGATAAGAGTTCATGGAAGACGGAGGAATGGCTGGGAGGCTGGGTAAGTGGGCGGATAGCGGCCTGCAGCTATTTTTAAGGCCCTGTTGCACTTTTTTAGAACGAGTCATTCCCACAACACTATTTTTTGTACTTTTAACCTCTTGGCTGCTTTTCTGGACGTGGAGAGAGCGCAAAAGCCACAAACAAACAGAAACATCGCAAAATATGCTCTGTGGCATTTGAAGAAAAAAAAAGTATCTTACATTTGTTTGGTAGATGCTTCATCCCGAGCAAGTACATTTTTGGGAAGAGCGGCTCCGCTAGTCTCGGGAGCAATTGGGGGTTAAGGACCCAACAGGGAAACCATTCTGCCAACCTTGGGATTTGAACCAACATCTTCTGATCACAAGCACAGAGTTGCAGCCCACACAGCGTATGAGAAACACACGCATGTGGCTTGACAAACACATGCACGTCACATGCAAAGTTTTCTCAGAGCAAAAGTAGATCAGTGGGTTTAATGCGCAGACTGCAGGTTTCGCTGCTGACAGCTGAAGAGCGCGTGTCCGGATGGGTGTTCGCGGTTCACCAAGTGTCACATGACCAAAATAAATGGGGACGGCTTCGCTTTGAAGCAGCAGCAGCCGTTGGCTGTAAGGTAACCTCGCTGTGAGTCAGTTCCCCCAGGCCGCCTAGTCAATCCCGATGGATTTCGCAGGTATCAAGCCTCACTTCGGCATTGGGCTCCCAAATTTAATGGCTGCCCGCAGAGGAAACTGTTATGGTGTGTTTATTTTTGTTATTTTTAAAAGAGCGATTATTGAGCAGGATGTAGGAATAGACCTAATCCTCTTCCAACGTCGTCCGCTATCACAGATTGATTGTAAATCATCTCATCTTTTTCCTAGTCACCCTACTTTTCACTGTGTGCTTGAACACAAAGGCTGATGTGATTAATGATTTATGATTTAGGAAACACTACACACCCATAGTGCAGTTATGTTTTTATCTCAAAAGATTGCGGGCATTTAACTCTCTGTGTCGTATTACTTTGCAGAGTTCGGCTGATGTCTTAGAATGACATGTGGTTTGAGTTTCATACATCTCAGACACGGTGATGTCTGTGGCATTCACAGTTCCTGTAACAATGATTTATGCAGTAGTTTACAAACCGGGGAGAGCGGCCTGGGACCACACTGGCGGGCTAAACTCATTTTTCATCTGCCGCCGTGTTCTCCTGTAAAATGTATGAATTCGGGAGGAGGCCCGGCATTCCTGTTTTAAAGTCACCTTGTGTAATAAATAGCACATCGAAGAGGCCCTGCAGTGCTTCTGTCGCACTTCTTCGTGTTTTATGGATGTTGTGCAAGGAAAGAGCCCCCTAGTGGCCGTCTGGTGGAAACGCGGCGTGAAAGTCGCAATGGCTAGCAAGGTTGGGGTGGGCATGGCAGGGCACATTCACCGCAGGTTCAATGTGGCTCGATTTTTTTGGGGAGGGGGGGCCTGTGGTGAGAGATTCGCCCTCTTGTGATCAACTGCATTCTTATTCCCAGTATCATCTGCTTAAAGGTGTGTCAAACACCAGCGTCATTCCTGTGTGTTTTTTTTTATTGTTTTATTTCTGCGTCCCTTTTGCGATTTATTTTTTTTGNNNCCCCCCCCCCCCCCCCCCCCCCCCCCCCCCCCCCCCCCCCCCCCCCCCCCCCCCCCCCCCCCCCCGTTCAGTTT
Source organism: Mormyrus lacerda (assembly GCA_015163995.2). Lineage (NCBI taxonomy): Eukaryota > Metazoa > Chordata > Actinopteri > Osteoglossiformes > Mormyridae > Mormyrus > Mormyrus lacerda. Next base: position 3,774,708 of record JAABNX020000151.1, read on the forward strand.
TTAGAGCTCGTCACCACTGCCATTCCCAGGATGTTTGACTGCAATTAGCCACTGGCTGTTATCGGTCACACAGAGGGGGCTCGGTTCTGGGCCCCGGGCTGGGTTGGCGGCAGACCGCTCGACCCTCCGACTGCATGGGACCGTAATTCTGATGCATGCTTAACTGCTCCTATTAACCGAATGACATCATTATTTATAATTGACACCTTTTTTATAGATTCCCTCAGGCTAGCTAAGGATAACTGGCCTATTATTGGCTTGGCTTTGTTTTTGTACTTGCCTGTTTTCTGACCTGCGTGACCCCAGCGCAAGCGGCCATCCGCCAGCCGGGCCTCGCCGTGTCGGCTCCGTGCCGCTCCGGGTTCGCGGACGCCTTCAGTCAGACTGCTGATTTTATTGTTTTGGAGGGGGCAGGTCATTAATGCCTGGGTTCCAGACATTCTGACCTGAACCTCAGACCTCTGGTTGTTGAGCTGTCACTGGCCGGGGGGGGGGAGGGGGGGTTATGAAGAGATTATATCACAGTAATTTGAGCTTTTTTTCCAAAGTCACCCCAAACGTTCAAAGCCAGTCACCAGGATTCTACTCTGCTTCTGCGGATCTGGAAAACAGCTGAAAACAACAGAAAGATCTGCAATGTCCAGGAGTGTCAGTGTTTTGTTATGGTAATGCATCTTAGACAGAAACAGGTAGACAGATAGATGGTTGGTAGGTGGGTAGGTAGCTAGAAAATGTTGAACCTATTGTCAAATATTCTCTCGTGTTTTCAGAGGCTTCTACATTTCTGCTGCCTTAATATGGTATAAGGATAAGCTTTTCTGTCTGTAAATGCTCATTACCGCTTTAGACGCTCCGCTTTCCCACTGTTCGCTTTAAATAATGCCATCAAGGCTCCGGCCCGCAGTGGGGACTTGAAAGATCTCTGTGCCACAACAAACAGTAGCTTTGGGGGAGATCCGTCCTTCCAGGGAAATGACAGTCTTGTCAAGCTTCTCTCCTGAAAGCTTTGAGGCCGTCACAAAAACAAAAGCCACGTCTGATTAATGATGAGGCGTAAGGGCCAAGCCCCCGGGGGGGGGGGGGGGGGACCGTGAACTCCCAGCTGAAAGGTAACCGCAGTCTCCTCAGAGTCCCGTGGTCGGCACACACGCAGTCCTCCTACTAACCATCACTGCCTGATTTGTAGGGCCATGTAAGAATATGGTGTGTAGCTTAGGTTGCTGTGCCTGTGATCAGAAGGTCACCAGTTCAAATCCCAGCACTGGTGATGTCACCAGTGAGCCCCTCTCTCTCGGCCCCAATCACTCCAGACCCTGTCTGACCCTGCTTCCTCAATTATATGTTACTTTGCGTAAATGCATCTGCTAAATAAATGAAATGTAAATATCTCTAAACAGGACTAATATCTTCCAGAGGCCTGACTGAGGAGAGCTTAATAATGATTTTATCCGTCAGTTTATTCAGTGCAAACTCAAAGTGGATTTGGATCTTCTCCCAGGAAACACATGGAATAAGGCAGGGGTTCACCCAGGACAGGACTCCAGTCCGCGGCAAATAAAACCCATTTTTTGAGAAATTTGACTTTTTCTCATCTGCAGTCTACAGCTAAATGAACTCTAGAGAGATGAACTTTCCATTTGAGATGGGAAGGTGTATTTCACGAATGTCCAGTCTTGGTTTTACAGTGATGTGTAATAAAATGAGCTTATTATAAAAGTTGGGATCATTGTAATATTTAGTGTCCGGCTATAAGGGTTTCACAGCTAAGGGGATTCCTAAATTAACTGTCATCTGCCTTCAAGCCTCCCGGTTTTACTGTGTGCCGTAACATTAGGTGCCCGCAGAAGTGCCTTAAATTAAATCCTGGCATTTTGAGGATGCTTAAGGTGGAATGGCCATTAATTCCACCCGTGTCCTTTTAACTGAGTGCTCGTCACGTTTTGTTATCTGTCATGATGTTAATAAAAATGCACCGTGTCGGGTAGAAAACGGTTATAAAAGAATTTCTGCACTTCACAGTTAATTTAAGCGACATCTCTTGCAGTGCAGTTGCTTTTAGACAGTAGTACATGTGTGTGTTTTTATTGACTCCTTCGAGAGCTGAGTATTTCTGTAGCGTGTCTGGAGTGTAATCGCCAGTGTGGACTTTGCTTCTCCAGCGGCCGAAGAGCTTGACAGAGGTTCGCCAATATTTGTGTGGTGGATCCTCAGGATTTAGGATTTTCAAACTACTGCTGAAACAACCAGCCACCTTTGACCCTGGAACCCTGAGATGGAGATGACTGAGATGACATTTTACCAAATATGTCAGAGTTTGTGCAGACTAATGTTGCACAGAATACCGGCACTGAAAAGGTACCGTGGTACCGCATTTCGGAAAGCCGTTTGTTATGACATTTCTTTAGTACCATTACTCATTACACTATTTCAGACATCACTAATGCTAAGCATGGAATCAGAATCATGAAGCACTGCCGCAACTCAGTTATACCCGGCGTCAGAATTGCATGCATTTGCATTCCTCATGCGATATAAAACACCAAAATGTTTGGCTAACCGCAGCTTCTTCCTTCTCTGTATGCTTCCACTATCTGACACAGAGTGTCTTGGTAGGGGGGTGGGGAAGAGAGCAAGGGCCCCCCCCTCGTGCCTGGGGAAGGGGGAGCAACTCACAATGGAGCAGCAGGAGCGGGCTGGCCGTGGGCGGAGCCCCTGGCCACTAGCTCACAGACACCCAGCATGGGAGGAGCGAGTCGGATCAGCCCCGGGGGCCCCTGCTGCCCGGCCCCGGGGACCCCGCTGGACAATAGGCAGCTGAAAGCCAGAATCCAGCCAGGTCAGACCTTTAGTGGCTCTATTAATATTTTAGTAGCCCTGGGCCATTAAGCCTTGGCGAACTCTGACCCCCTGCCTTGTTCTCTACACTGACCTTTGACCTCTGAGCCGGATAACAGCCTCCATATGCTTAAAAGCGGGGGGTTGGGGGGAGGGGGCAGGTGTTTGTCCCTGAGCAGATATGCCTTTTCATGTGGATTTGTCAAAAGTCACAGGACAGCCAGGGAGCGCCATGGACACTGATTACAGGGACTCCTCCTCCGTAGAGACCTTCAGCAACCGGCCTTCTAATCCAAGCAGGATGCCGGCCGTAAATGAGCAGAACTGCCGTCATCTGCTTAAAGAAAAAAGGTATACGGCTGTAAATGTAAAGAAACGCAATTTGGTGAGTTAGCGGAGCTTTCAGGGTGACTGAAAACATTCCCCGTCCGGGGGTGGAGGATTATCTGATTTTTCCGAAAGAAAATTGAGCAGAATTAGTGGAAACATGTTTGCTGCATTTAAATATGTAATATATCTGATGTGTTTTGGAAAGCTATTAATTTTGCTTGCCAAATGATAAAAAAGGTCCCACACTGATTTTTTATTTTTTTTAAATCGATTTCTGTCGTTATTTATTTATTTATTTTTGTAAATCTGTGGCGGCTTCAGAGAGATCTGCCTTCCAGGCAGCCGCGCATTTATTCACACCTCGGACCCTCGCGTGAACGCCTGGGACCCATAGTACGCATCACAGGGGGTGGGGTTGGTATTTTCCACGCGACTCCCACAGCCTGTGACATTTTAAACAGGCATCTCGGGACCGACCCCCCCCCCCCCCAACCAGCTCGCTTTAGTTTGAGCCCGGGGAGCCGTGGACTGGACTGAAGGAGAGGAAATAAAGCTCCGCAGCTGTCTGAGTGCAGAAATTGGGCTCCGGGGAGAGACTAAAGCTCTTTAAAGGGTGAAATACCTGCCTTATCCTCATGGGCAAACCAGATGCGCATTGATCCAAAAATCCCGTCGTTGGAAGGCTGCAATTTGCTTACGCTGTTTAAACACAAGAGCGAACAAACAGTCTGAGTAATATAATACAGATTCTGCAATTTGCTAAACACAGATTACCTGTCTATATATACATATATGCGACTTTATGGGCATCTTGAATATATGTGAATTTATTGGATTACAAGAAGGTAAATTTCAGCCTTTTTATTTTTATTAACAGAATGGTATGTGTCAGGCGGTGCACGGCGACGCGAATCTCACGGGCCACTCTGCCGCCCCCGCCAAGCCGGCCGTCATCCTTACATGCTGCCAAAGCAGGAGAGCTGGTGCTAGACGCCCGACGGGGACAACAGGATGCGCCGGGCATTAAACAAACCCCCCCCTGGACTTCGGGCCCATAGCACAGAGCCGGTCGAGGCCCCTAGCAATGCGGCGTCCAGAAAAATGCCTGTCTGTGCAATTAGTGAGCGTTCGATCAATCTTCCATGCATGGAAACCTATGTGGACCCCCCCCCCCCCCAGGTGCTCTATATAAAATTGTTTTGCTTGTTTAATCGAAATAAATCATCCCTTAATGCTGTACGTAAAGCCTTTTTTTGATGCTTTTACTGTTTTGATTTACTTTATAGTATCTACAGCTGGCCGATATGCAAACAGTTTTTAAAACTACTGTTTACTATAAAATTTGCAAAAGACATTGATTCTGGTTGCATTAACAGAACATTGAGGACTGAAGATAGTCTGGAAATCAGTGTTTCAGAGCTGGAAAGAGGAAGCCCAGGTAAGATTTTTGGGATTCTGGGAAGGTCTCACACCCGTAAATGCAGTGAGGGTGTTATTTTACACCTGCATGAAAACAGTCGTGTGGGACCGATCTCCTGGGGTCATGTCCCATACAGCAGCAGATTAGAGGACAAAGAAATTAGCATAGTAGTGACATGGGAGCTGAGGCCAGGATGCCCCCCCCCCTACACACTCCCCCAGCCTGCTGGGCCTGAGCCCTAATCCCACCTGGCACAACTCTTTGTCTGTCTCCCAGTTTGGGAGGGGCGAGTACTGGTCAGTGGCCTTTCTCTGCATGTCGGTAGCTCAGCAAAGACGCCCTCGCTGACCCAGCGGCCTAGAAGCCTGCCGCTCCTAGTTCAACTGAGCTCGCCATCGCATTGGACCATGGGCTTCATGTTGGACCCTCCTTTGTGGGCGTTGGTCTGGGCTTTGTATTGAACCCTCCTTTGTGGGAGTCGGCCTGTTCGTATTGGACCCTCCTTTTTGGGCGTCGGCCTGGGCTTCGTATTGGACCCTCCTTTGTGGCCGTTGGTCTGTTCATATTGGACCCTCCTTTGTGGGCGTCAGCCTGGGCTTCGTATTGGACCCTCCTTTGTGGGCGTTGGTCTGTTCATATTGGACCCTCCTTTGTGGGCGTTGGTCTGTTAATATTGGACGGTTGGACCATCCTATGTGGGCGTTGGCCTGGGCTTTGTATTGGACCCTCCTTTGTGGGAGTTGGCCTGGGCTTCGTATTGGACCCTCCTTTGTGGGAGTCGACCTGTTCGTATTGGACCCTCCTTTGTGGGCGTCGGCCTATCCATATCTCTGCGTGATTGTTTTGGGCTGTTACCTTTCTCTCCAGAAGCTTATGTGCCTCTTGTTTACCCAGGATAACCATTGGCATGCACATCAACCCCCCTCTTTCGCCACCTCGTGTATTTAAAGTATTCATAATATCCATGTCATTGTCATTATACGCGCGGTGTGCGTCTAATACACAGGAGAAACAGCTGTTAACTGGGTAATGCGTGCCAGTCTTTGTATGAAGCAGAATGAAATGTTTAATATAGCCGGCACAACAGATTAAATATTTAACATGCTGAATATTTAATTAAGTTAGTGAATAGGTGTACACGTACCAGTGCAAAAATTAAGGTGGAGATCTTACTTCAGTTGCATTGTGGGAAATATTATAATGAAGTGAGTGTCCAAAAGAGTATATACAAGCTCCCATAGTTTGTCCTTCACCGCGACGCGAAAGGGGCCCTCGGTGTCTCAGCGGCCAGGCGAGTCTTTCATTTGTGGCAGTCAGACGATGCCAAACACACACTTTGACTGGGGCATGTGTGGAAATTCCAGGTCCAATGAGTAAAATCCAGACCAAGATTTTCTTTCAACCAGCCAGTTGACCATAAACAGTCACAGTCACAGAGGACTCAGCTAGTTGGTTGAAATAAAATCTTGGCCCGCACTTTTACTCTCTGGATCCGAAGTACTCACCTCTGGGATTATGGCGGTGGCTGAAGGGGTTGTTGTGGGTCTATGGGATACACAGTAACTACACATTAATGGAGAAAACACACACACACACGTTTGTACTCGTATCTTTGTGGGCACTGTCCTATCCTTTCTATGGGCGTAACTCTAATCTCAACAATGACGACCTTAACCCCTACCCAGCCCTAACCTTTACCGTAAGTAACCAAACAAAATCTTGTGTTGGCATTTTCACTTTTTTAATTGCAGGCATAGATCTTTGTGGGGGGGGGCACCAAAAAACAGGTTCTTATTACATTTTGGGGGACAATTGGTCCCCACAAAGTAATATAAACCTAATCCACACACACACACTTTCACCAGTGATTTCAATGTAAAACACATGAATGCTTTTAAAATACACTCTGCTAGTCTTTCCCAAAATGATCTATTTATGTTCAGCGAAGATTAGCTAAAGGTATTCAACAAACATAAAAAAATGTTATTAAAGTGTATTTGTTTACAAAACCTGTTTTGTCATGGATAAATGTAAACAATCTTTACATTATCTATCGCCTATAAATGTTACATGTATTATATTATTTAGCGGGCCATGCCACCTCTTCATTGGAGGGAATTCCTTTGAACCCCCCCAGAGTGGGTGGGGGGGTGAGATGTGTCACAGACCTCAGCCTTATGGGTTACGGCACATAGGAAGGGGGCAGGACCCACTGGAAATGTAAATGTTTTTGAAGTGGTGCTGACGGCTGTTTACGAGAGAGCCTTTCCAAATTAGGGGCCTGCTTTCAGGTGCTTATTGGCCCCATGATTATAAAAAGGGGGGGGGGGGTGATGTCATGTGTGGGGGGTGATGTGCCTTCGTGTGTAAGGGGGGGGCTTCTTCTCGAGCTGCTTCAAGTGGCCGATCTGACTCAGAAGCCCTTACTGAAACTCTGTGATATCTTTTGAACGTCCCACGTCGCTTAGCTTAATTACTTCAGTCTGTGATGGAATTTAATCATCCCCCGTCGTTGCTAATTTGCAGTGATTTTAAATCCCCCCTTCTCCCACTGCTGCCACTGAAATGTTCTTTTCCTATAGGACTCTGAAAAGAGTCGGTCTTATATGACTGGCATAATGAGATGTCACTGGAAAGTATACCAATTGCTCTCCATCTACAATTAAATGTTATACATTATTTTCTGTAGTGCAGACACTCCTGTTTAATAGTTTTGAAATGGATGATGGCTATCGAGGAGTGAAGGGGTGGGTTGGTAAATGAATTTGGATTTTTAATCCTGTGAGAGGTCGCCGGAGGTCACAGGGACTACGAGGGGGGGCTTCTACATGTCCGGGAGGCCATCTGGCCATGCTAGCTGCTGAACGGTGCAGTAAAGCCATTGCCACTGCGATCGATCACTTGGCGGCACATGTCATTCGAACTGATCGAAACGTGCTTGTTACCTGGCTGGGAACGGTGCAGCCGACTGCCGTGCAGAACAATGCATTTCGGGACAGTACACTTGGGATGGAAGGTTCTACGTTGGACGTCACATAAGTTGTCCATATGTGACTTCAAACAAACATGCGTGTGTTATTTATAGCACATCCAGGAAGGACATGTGGTCTTCATCATACTTTCTGTAAGAAAAACTGGAGCAAATCCCCCCACCCCGCATTCACATTTGCTTTGTGAAAGCTGTCAACTCTTTGCGTTTGGATCTTCAAACGTTTCTCTGTCCTTAAAGGACGCGTGCGTTTGTTAAACCAGAATGGAGGCCTCGGTTAGGTTTTGAGCCACGTTAAAGAAGATTTTGGAAAGCCCCTTTCCCCTGTGTCAGCACTATAGCTCGTCTTCGGGGAGAGGGGGGGGACAGTCCTGTAGAACCTACAGTGCATTAATACAAAGCAGGAGTTGAGAGAGGTCGTTCAGCCTTCAAGAGCCAATCGGCAAATGTTTGCGAGTCACATGTTGCAAAAATGACAGTAGGTCACAGTATCAGTCAGTCAGTCAATCAAACTTTATTTATGCAGCATCATTCAAACAACTCAAATGCAATTCAAAGTAGGTCATAGCTTTTTAAGGTAAACCAGGGGCATTTCTCAATGTGCGTGCTTCACCTAACTTGTGTTCTCGTGTACCTGTTTTACATCATTGTCCATTGCCGAAGACCAGTTCCAATACTAAGAACCAGAAGTGCAGAGGACAGTAAAAATCCCCAGATGTTGGTCTTGCCCGCCTTAAATATCAAGGATACTTCAGTTGTATCCTCGCTGAACGAGACCAATCCCCTGATTCATTGCACCCCAAGTTCATTCTTGGGAGGCAAGTTAGCAAGATTAGTCTTGCCAAGATCACAAGTACGATCTTTGCGTTCTTGGTATTAAGAAACACCCCTGTATTATATTAGCGAAACGCCATCTTTGTGGATCCAGGCGCAGACTGAAAGGTGTCACTGTCAATGAGTACAAAGGACCACGTAAAGCACGTTTACTAAAGTAGAGTTTTGAGACCGCCCAGGGATTACTACCAAAGCATTCTTCAGAGTCGTCACGCAGGGTTGAGAAACTCCTGCACTTTGCGGCTGCGGGGCCCCCGTCTCCGGTTTCCTGCCATCACCCCCAGGGCCCCCCAGCGTCACGGCCTCTGCTGCGGGAAACGCGGAGGCAGCGCTGAGGTGGGTGGCCCCGAGAAGGCGGACCACAGCAGCTGGCCGGAACCACTACAAACCCCATTACTAAACGAGCGCAGATCGCCCCCTGGGGACGCGTGGTGTGCCCACGGGCTGCTGGGTAATCGCGGAGGGGCCACAGCTGGGTCAGGCTGGGCCACGCTCAGAACCCTTTCAGTGGGTCACGTCTCGCCAGAGTGAAAATGGCGGGAATAGATGGGACGGCTATTTCCCTCTAAGTCCTCGGTGGCATATGACCTAAGCGAAGGCAGAGCGTATAGGACCGTCAGAGGAGCAGTGAAATCTTCTTAAAGTTCTTCCCTCCGCTCCAAGGACCATACTCCTTCACTCTCGTGCGAACTGGCCCAGTAATGTGAAACACATGCAGGCCCGGCCTGTATTTATGAAGTTTTTCTGGAAACATCTGTAACAACGATCTTTATCTGTCATTTAACATTAAGTTTCTCCCCTATCACGTGTAAACCGTGAAGGCGAGTGTGTTCATCCATGTTGAAGAGTGAAGTGAGGAGCACTATGATTGTGGTACGGCGATGTTCATGGCGGGGGTGGGGGGCTGGTGGTTTTATGTCTGCTGGACGATCCTTTCGCAGCTCCTCCCTGCTCCTCTCAGCTCCTGTTGCCCCCCCCCCCCGCCCCAACAATGCCAAGGTCATGTACTCAGTTATGTAGTGTCATGTGGAAGATGTTCATGGTCAGCAGATCAGCTTTGCTGGAATGTAGATGGGCCTTTGGGGGGGGGGGGTGATCTTGAAAAGAAAAAAAGCACATAACCCACTTTGTACGGAATTGTGACATTCCAGACGCGACCCAAAATGACCCAAAGACGTCTTGGAGATGGACTCCAACAGGAGTGCGCTGATTTACTCTGGGGTTACCTTCCAGCCTCTGGTGGGTACGGAGGACTGAGGCAGTGGCCGCCTGCGGGGGGGGGAGGGAGCCCTCGTCACTGTCACTCACACCAGACTGAATCACGGGGCCTGTAAACACGCGGGACAGCACACTTTGCCGTTCGCTAAATTTGCCAGCCTGTCAGCATTGCAGTCACATACTAAATATATTTGTCTGGGACCTGCCTAGTCGTTTCTGAGGTTGCTGCCATCATCCGCAGCTGGTTAGGTAGGGCCCAATCACAACAGAATTAGCTAACAGAAGTATATTTACATGTAGGGCATATATCTTCCCTTTCCGAATACTTGTAAATATGCATTATAAATGATTTAGTCTAATGTTTTGTGCTGCACAGAGAACTATATCTGGCATGGTCGTATATAAACAAATGGCTTGGGAAACTGAATCGTGCGTCATGTAGCTGAGGGTTTCCCAACCCGCTCCTCAGGGACCCCCAGACGGTCCATGTTTTTGCTCCCTCCCAGGTCCCTGCCAGACAGTCCACACTTTTTGTTCCCGGGGGGAGTGGGAGAGAGCAAAAACGCGGACTGTCTGGGGGTCCCCAAGGACCGGATTGGGAAACACTGATGTAGCTGAATAGCTAATGTGAAGGACCGAATTGGGAAATCGGATTTTTCACATTTAAATATCTGGATGCTGAGTGCTGAAACCCCAGCTCTCTTCAAAGGTACGACGACGGGACCTCTGCTGGAAATGGTGACGCCAGCCAGGCCGGCAGGTCCACGTCCTTGAAGAGCTTGGGGCCATGGCGTGCTGAATGGCGGCTTGGAGAGGATTTGAGCAGAACTGCTGAATGTACTTCACCATCAAGGGAATATTTAAGGACCATACTGCTTTTTTTTTTTTGAGTTATTTAACAGAATAATGACACCACCATGTGCATCAGCACAATTACGCAAGTTAATTCCACTTTTAATATCAGGCCTCACATGCTTAAGTGAGCAGAATTAGCCAAAACTTAACATGCAATCAAAATATAAAAATATAACTTCTACCAATAATCACAGAGGAGGATCATGAGCTGCGTATATTTCAATCTGCAACCTCCCATTTAAACTTCACTGTTAGCAATTTATGTTAATACAACATATGATTTTGCAGGTTGAATTTCTCTCCGATCTGAAACCAAACTTACAAATTATTACTAATTATATATGACGTTTTCAGTCGCTCTCCCAGTCTAATTAATTATGTCCACGGATGACGGCAAAATTCTATGGATGTAGCGGAGTTCCTTTCTTAGAAGGCTTGGGGGTTTTCAAAAGCTGTTTCATCTTCCTAACTCCATGGGGGGGAACCATGCCATGGTGGGGCAGGGGTTTGGGGCGATCACTTGCCTTTCCGTAGTGATTGATCACCAGCGCTATGCCCACTGGGCTGCTCAGTTAATGAAACCCAGTTGGCCCAGACTGGACTAACAGAGGTGGGGGGGGAGGTAGGAAGTGGTTAAAAAAATCGGGTCAGTCGGCTAGATCCAGAGGAGCCAACAGTCATGGCGGGGAAGTATATCAAATTTTTTTGGCTATCTGTCTGTGTGTTTCACCGCTAGTTTATGTTCTAGCTTCTTAGTGCGCCACCTACTGGGACCTTGACTTCATGTTGTGATGCCGGTCCTTCCCCCCCCTTGCGGCAGAGCTCACATCCACCCCGTGACCTCACAAGACGGCTCAGTCCCGAATGCATCTGGCACGTCACAGGCAGGCCAAAGAATCGCGTTTGTCTACACCCAACACCGAGCATGCAACCCAAGTCACGGGCTATCATTTTACCGTCAAAGAAAAGGGATGATGAGGTCACCCAGACGCGGGTGCGTTTGGTCGGGTGCCTCCCGTCCGGCAAGCACGCGGAGTGACGCCGTGACACGCCAGCTCATCCGCAGACGTCACTGAACATGTACTTCAGGATAGAGCCGGTTGCTCCTCAGGGTAACTGTCATTCCCTGTCCGGAATGCGCAGAAGAATCACGGTCATAGTTTGTTTTTATGGACTTTGTAATTAGCTACACTCCGTTGTGCCTGGGACCTTTATTTTGTCCGTTTTCGAGGTGAAGTCCCATGAATCACCGCTATGTGCTACATCCCATGATCGACACATTTACTGTTGTGGAGTAAAATCATTTCTATTTTTCCGGTTGGCTACAATAGCCTGAATTTCTGTTCTTTTATGTGTTCGGGTGCAATATAAGGCGACTGTTTGACTCACTTTTAGTGGGAGTCACTGAGCATCTATTATTCACTTGTGACTTTTATATAATACAGATATGCAGGTAAAGTGGGTAATGAGCGGAATAAATGATTAGAAATCTGATTTGTTGGTGTCCCGATGCTTTAAAATAGAGTCAGACGAAATGAGGCTTTGAAACCCAAGACGGGTGGAGTCACACTGACAATCACGGCCCAGTTGAACCCGACTGGAGCCAATACTCTAACCAGCGGGAAGTGGGTTAAGGCAGCTGATTACAGACAGAACACGATTCATGCCACTCGACGTTGGTTTTCAAAGGTCTCTTATTGCCATTTTGAAGCACATCCTACGAGATGTCATCACTATAGTCTACAGTTGTACTTTAAGTTATGCCTGATTGACGTGCCGGTAAGTAAACAGCAATAGACGAACACGGTTATCCAGTCGATCTAAAGACATTAACCTAACAACTCGTGACCCAGACTGATAAGTGGTGAGAGGATGAATGGACATGACAGTCCTACTCTTGGGTCCACAATCACCGGTCTCCCCTCTATTGTAATTTAAAATGTCTGTGTCAGGAGACAGAATGGATTTGAATGCTCTGGTTGTCACATGACAGCAGTTCGATGTGTCCTTATTTACTGACATTACAAATAATAATGAAAAAACCTCATCAGGCAGGCGTGTAGTTTTCAAATAGGGCCCTGGTTGTTTCATCTCTCCTGGCTGACACTGACTCAGGGGCTCAGATGCATTGAGAGACATGGAATTACATGTCAAAACATACGTCCTCATGTTCCTCTACTATGGAACCATGTATATTTAACAGGATTACCTTACATGATGCATGCTAGCAGTTACATGTGGGGGTGGGGTGTGTGGCCAGTTAGGTCTCTCTGCCTATGATCAGAAGGTCGCGGGTTCGAACCTTGTGCTCACCAGAGTAGCCTCGTCTCTGCACTGGCTAGGTGGCTATCCCTGCACTCAGACCCCAAGCTGTGCCCTCATCTCTATATTTGTGTCTTATAAACAGAGAGCATGATGGGATATACAAAAATACAATCTAGCTACTTTCACTACAGTGAACTACAGAGTACTACAGAGAGCAGGTCTGGAAATCGAAAACTGGAAGCCTGTCAATGCAGGCTGTAGTCAGCAAAGGCTAAGTACTTTGGGGTGCCGGTCATCACCCTTATAATTGGGGTCCAACAAAACGCTGCGTCGCGTGACTCGTGAGGGATTGCCGTCTTACTGGATTTGCACTCTGTCCTGAGCCTTTTATCACTGGAGCTGTATGAAGCCCAGATTAATGGTGTTTAGAAGTCAGCATGGGCTTGGGGGGGGGGCTGCCGAGGG
>JAABNX020000151.1:3787937-3799064 GCA_015163995.2 Mormyrus lacerda
TTCAAAGGAAGGAGGAAAGGAAGACTGACATATTCCATGTTTCAAACCGCCAGAATGGGGTCCCACTCTCGCATAATGGCCTGCCGATTTCTCGATGACATCATCTCCTTCCACAGCCCTGCACAATGGCACTGTGAATGCATCAATCAGTATAAAACCACTGACACACACTCTATTTGTTTTATATAGGCTCTTGCGGGAGTTTGACTATCAAACGGGGTCTTTTCAGGCACTGGGAAAGACACCTCTAGAAAGACAGCCGTTCCGTATAATGAAACCCAAGAGCGTCATGTCGGGCTTCCCGTTCGTACCCCACTGTGCTCTGATTTGGGTGGATCTCTCTTCCTTTCAGGCATAATGATCCTCAGTCAAAACCGTTATAAAAAGTACGTATTAGAAAGGAAATCCATTTAGCCGTCTTTCAGTGCCGTTTCCTCTCTCCACATTTAGACCAGTTTTATTAATTCTATAAGCTTTCTTAGAATATAAATAGAATATAAAGTAGCTGATGGATTTACTCTGATGTAAAAATAAAATGTCTTTTTTTTAGTTTTAAAAAACATTTGACTTTAGGAAATTGATGTTTTTAAATTACGTATTCTTTTATTATATCTAGGGTTTGCGATGGTTTAGTGCTGTTTCTGCATGTTCCTGAGAGCGCGCAATCCGAATCCCGCAGTGCTCCTTTGCATGAAATGCACTCTTGCACATTTTCAGCTGTCTCTTTTTCCTAATAAAAAAAAAAACATGTATGATTTACAAGAGTAGAGTAACCCAAAACAAACAGCGAAAGCAGCTGTGTATAAGTGCACGTTTGTCTTTAAACGGTAATTCACCGTGGGTTTTGTAGTCATGCATTTTTCTGCTCTCATATATTTATGTGTTCACTAGCACTGGAGCGAGAGAGGGTAATTGCGATTTTTCATATCAGTTAATTAATTAACCGAATTATTAATCAGCTGAAATGCCGGGAAAACCCCCGGTAAACGTTAGCGTGGTGCAGAAGACCCCGTCGGCTTCTTGTGAAGATCGGCCGGCGTTCTTCGGTCCTCGTTGGCATCTGAGAAAGAGGCACAGACGGTACGCTCCTTCTGCCTGTTTGGCTGCCAATTCAGAGTCATAGGAATACCTCCTCCTAACCCCCCCCCCCCTCTTTGTGGGATGAAAGGGGAAACACCCCCTCTCTTTTAACATTGCAGCACATTTGAAATTCAAATGAACGGTTTCAAATTTGGCCGTCTAGACCGCTGTCTGTGCACAGCGCCCCCTGTGTCACTGTCGTTCTCTGGGATCTTTGAAGTCAGGAGGGGCCCTGGCCGGGTCAGTGGTGGGGGCTCCCTCTTACTCACAGGGAAAGGGAGATGGCTAGCTAGAGGCCAGGCAATTAACCATCACAGGGATGAATGCCCGTCCCACCCACCTCACAGGGTACTGTCGCCAAAGCGCACTACTCCGTGGCAAGCAGAGTCTGATGGAAGTTATTGATCAGATCCCAGATCAGCAGAGATGCGGCAATTACAGGCGCTAATGGATTTCGGCCAAAATGGCCTTAGTCACTGCCCTGTCCTTAGTAAACTTTCACATAGCTGTTTGGTTTGCAGTCAAAGATTTTCAATGAAACACGCGAGTGTAAGATTTTTCCGGAAACATTCGGAGGCTGGCACAGCAGTCGCGTCTGCGGGCCGGTCCCTCCCCTCTAATTCATCATTCAAAATTATTTATGTTTGTTTGTCTATTTATTTAACTTCATATATTCCAAGCCATAAAAAACCAGTAATAACATGCCAGCAATTGTATG
Source organism: Mormyrus lacerda (assembly GCA_015163995.2). NCBI lineage: Eukaryota > Metazoa > Chordata > Actinopteri > Osteoglossiformes > Mormyridae > Mormyrus > Mormyrus lacerda. The sequence goes on from JAABNX020000151.1 coordinate 3,789,736, forward strand.
AATGCGCGTGTGCATATTTCTGACAAACAATAAAAAAGGAAAACCTTTATCCAGATAGAGAAGTGCTTAAACAAATCCCTGTCGAATCTGACAATGAAAGACTCAAAATACTATACACACACACACACATATATATTATATATATATATGTGTAAGAGATAAAAAGTGCAAACCTAGTGATGCAACAGAGGCTCTGGGTACGACAGAAGTGCTACCAATCACTGATGACGGATGCGCTGGTCACAGCTCTCACTGGGCAATAAACCATACAGTACATTAATGGCTTGGAAGCAAATGACCAGTCAGGCTGGGGGATTCCCTCACTTCAGAGCTGTTTGTCAGAGGCCACCGCCACCCCCCCCCCCTTTGCCTGAATGCCGGTGAATACGTGGCTAAACATCTCAGCAAATGTCTGCAAACATCCAGCACTCTTTGTACCGGAGATAACAATGAAAAATTTGTCTCCCTAGCTAAATGTTTCTTATTTGGTAACGCTTTATTCGGAAAGTCCGCCTACAGGGGGTTAACAGAGTGTTTGTGACAATTCAACAACTTTGTTGAGCTTTCCCAGTTCAGCTCATTCCCTTTGTAGACGTTTAACAGAATGTACAGTTTATAGAGTACATGTAACGATTCAACATACCTCCATATTCCTAGAATAATGTAACTGAATTTCACTACTCGCTCAACCAGTGTTGTATGAATTGTTGAATTTCGACTAAATAGTTGTTGAAATGTTACAAATACTCCGTATACCCCCTGTAAATGGGCTACCCGAATAGAGTGTCCCTTTTTTAAATCGTTAAAGGCTAGCATGCAAAGGAATGTCCGATGGGAATCGCTCCTCTCTGAGGCACATCAGCAGGGTCCGAGACCCCTGGGCTGATCCAGCATCAGAGGCCTATGATTTCCTCTGGTGCTGCGATTGCTGACCGGGAAGGTGACAGTAAAAATTGTTGGGTGTGGGGTTAATTTTCTTAAATAAGGTTAGTTGAGGCCCCTTTTCAATGGGGGCCCCTGGGCTTCTGCCCGGGAAAGCCCGTGCAGTAAAGCGCCCCCGGCTACACCGATCATTAATTGAAGGGGGAAAACAAGTGTGAAAGCAGTCGCCATAGCAACTGGGCTAAATTTATCAATGAGTTTATAGTTTTCGGTACCTGATGTAAGAGAGAGTACAACCCAAGATGCTGACAACTCCCCCCCCGCTACACCACTTAATAATCCAGACAGACCGTGCCTCTTTTGCCAGGAGGCACTAACATCTACAGCCACATCCCGGCACACGTGTACACCGGCCCCCTCGAAGGGTTAAGCGCGCAAAGCCGTCTCTCTTCAAGGGGAGTTTTCCTTCAGAACTGCTTCCAGAGCTTTCCCCGCTGCATTGCTGCCTCGGGTGACCGGCTGGCATCGATCCCGACGCCGTGTCCTTGACTGAGCCTGCTCCGACCATGTGTGGCAAAGCCCCTTCGGTGTCTCAGTGGGAAACTGGCCTGCTCGTCCCTGGACCAGCCTCACCTGTGATCGGGGGGGCCGCCCAGACGACAACCGGTCTTATCGGGCCGATCTCGTGGGAGCTGGGAAGTCAGACGGGAAGCGGGAGCTGTTGGTTGGTGAAGCAAGGCTTCATCTGAGCAGACTGTGTGGGATCTAGACAAATATTGCCCTCATTATTATTATTTTCATCTAAACTACATGTTTTATTTTTTAATATATAACAAACTGTTTTTTGAGTCTATACAATAAACAGTCCACTTTTTTTTTTTTTTTTTAAAAAAAAAAAAAAAACCGACACTGGATAATAAAGGGAGAAAAACAATATAGTTGTTTTCTTGTAATTTAGATAATACCTGCTGATAAAAAATGAAAATCCAAGACATTTTAATAGGAAATTTCTGCCTGCATTAGTTAGTATAAATTATTTTTAATTGAGTATGTGTGTACCTTTGGCTGTGAGTGGGAGTTGAGATCCAATTAATCTTCTGCGCTTAATCAGAGCTAAATAAAAACGCTTCTGATTAAGCAGAGCCTATCTGTGGCGTTATGCTGCCTCTAATGGAAAGATGTGGCAGTTCACGTAGTGTTACAGTACATTGTTTGTGCTTATTTATTATTATTATTATTATTACTATTATTATTATGATTTTGTCATGTGGTTACGTTTAATGCAGTCATAATAAATATGGTATATGTGCATTAATTCCACGTTGGTCGGAGGCTGGGATCAGCTAAAATGTCATTCATTTGTGCTGTGGAAATTGGTGCTATAATTTGGGGTAGGTGTGTGACTCACTGGGTTAGGACACCGTGATCGGAAGGTTGCCGGATCACATCCCAGGGTCGGCAGAGTGATGTCACCACCAGACCCCTGAGCGAGGCCCTTAACCTCCAGCTGTTCCAGGGGCTGTCTGACACTGCTTTGGATAAAAGCATCTGCTAAATAAAAAGGAAAATGATAAAATGACTTTTAGACCGTTTGCGCCACATGAGGCTTTTTCACATTTGTTTGGTTCAGAGCTGTAAGAGCCCGGAACGGTTGAAGGACAGGCCGCGGCGTGTGGTGTGGCATGGTATGTTATCGCTGCGTCCTCGCTGGGTGGGGAGGACCGGAACACAGGAGATATTCAGAGCGGAGGGGGGGTAAACGGCTTTCCTGTGTACCGCCACAGGTGGCTGTGGAGTGAGTTTTTTCTTTTCTTTTCTTTAGTGTGTAATGCGCAGTAGTCAGCATGAGCCAGCCTGTCTCGAACCTGAACCAGCAGGGGAACAGCTTTGGTTCAGCCTACCTCCGGCCCCAGGGCCCATGGCGTCCACTCAGGGGGTGGCTGCTCTACTCTCGCACCCACACAGGGCCTGCTTTACACATCACCAGCACCTCGAAATATTTCTGATCTACTGCAAACCTGACAAAACTCAAACAAAGGGACTAATAAAACAAACAAGTGAAGAGGCTAAGGAGTTAACAGCACCCCTCTGGACGCCTAACCATTAAAAGCTAACTAGTAGATTTGTTTAGATTAGTTTAGAAATTATTCTTTAAAGCGACAGCATGACCCTAATAAAAGTGTAACCTTTAAACCATCTGAATGCCTAATTCATATTTAGGATCGATTCTTATGTATCGTTCGCATGCGAATCTATATCCATCTGCATTTCAATGCAAGAGATTCCCCTTCAGTTGCATTATTTCTGCAGGGTTAAGCCACAGCTTCTGCACCCTCTGCACCCTCACCTCCTGCCTTTTGGGCAAACGTGTGCATGCTATTGAATAAAACATGCAAAACGAAAGACCAGAGGGTATCTATATCTAGGACGTTTATTTTTCCAAATGTTGATCTTGTATGAATATGCATGCATATCATTTCAAACTCCATTACACCTTTTTTGGTCTGTTCTTAATTTGTGCTCTAATAAGTAACAATGCCTGGAGCACTTGTCCAGCTTTTAAATAAGCATTTTTTTCCTAACGAATTGGAGTAAAACGTGCATAGTTTTCATTAACATGCAAATTGAATTAACGTGCAAGTACAATAATGATAAAACCAGCTTATGCATGCAAATTATTGCACTTCACTTCAAGCATGATGGATGAACGTACACCTGAGAAATTGCACCAACAGTCACATCCGACACCTATATACTGATGACTTTTGTTTTTCTCCATTTTTAACTATATGATAATGTCACAATGATAAATGTGCGTTTGATTGTTATGGTTTTTTGATTTCGTTCTTTAGAAATTCAACCGAACGCTTTAATTGTAACGTTTGTTCACCCCTTCTTCTCATGCAGGGTCATAGTAAATGGGAAGCATATCCCAGGATGCACGAGGCAAAGGGACGGGGGCACTCTGGAAAGGATCACTTTACAGGTAATATTTCAGGCAATATTATAAATGATAATGTATGAGCTTCCTCTTTGAGTCTTATGTGCTGTTACTTACACTCACATCTAAGCTGTTTCGACACCTCAACTTCCTCATATTCTGCAAATCTTCTTCAGAATGGGTTTCTAACACCCAACCATCTTTAGGCAGTAGCCTAGCTTGGTCTCACCGCTTAGAGGCTGCAGAGATGAATGATAAGTGACCTGAGATTCTTAAAACATGTTAAAAACGCCAAAAGCTTCCATTTACTCTCAATGCCAGCTTGTCCGGGTTAGATACCTTGTGCCCCCTTCATTGTAATCCTGTATCATGTTTTCAGCTGCTACCTCCTGAATATTTTTCCCACTCCTGAGTGGTTGCTTTTGTATCGCTACATTTTCACTGTGTAAAATCACCCTTTCTTAAATCCTAAAAAGGATTTGTAACTCGAGTCGGAGAGTCGGTACAGATGAAATTAGAGGGGAAGAACTGCACCCCAAAAAACATATGAACATATGAACGTAAAATTGCCTTCATTTCAGAACGGCACAGAAACCAGCTTCACTGGGTTTGAAGTTTCCAGATGTTTCTTTGCCAGAGAGCGGCTAAGTGTTTCCTGACAGCATCTTGACACTACTGAAGAGATGCCATGAAAGACAAACTCCCCGCCCCGTGCAGCACCCTGAGGCCGCGGGGCACATATAAACGTATATATATATATACATACACACGCACAATAAAAACACTGTAATGTTTGCATATATGCGACTGATCTCGTTAGCGGGTTCTGTAGACTTGTGGTCTTTATCTGCCCCCCCCCCCGAAAGCTACGGCGCGCCTTTAGCTCTGATTTTTCCAGGCCTGATCCTCAAACACAACTGGGTGCGTGTTTTCACCCATCTTCCGTGCCAATCTGATAACAAGTTAGCTTCAGTTTTGAGATACTTCTGAGTGACTCTGAAAGCAGGACTCGAGTTTTCATTGTCAGGCTGGAGAACAAGAAAATGTATAAGAAAAAGAGTAGGACCTATAAATGGAGATTACAGACAGCGTTCGGGGCATTTCTGAAGGCAGTGGCGCCCTGGACGAGCACACGATGCAAGGCTTGACCTACTAACATTTACATATTAGTAGATTAACTTAATTGACTGGCATGCCTATGAACACGAGAAGATCAGACACAAAGGTTTATTTCCATTTATGCACTGGGATTTTTCGCAATTTAGCCCCTGTCATGTATGCAGGGGGGCTAAATAGACTCATATTAAATACAATTTGCATGTTGCTAATTACTTAGCTTGTTCAGTTGCTAATTAACTGATACCGCGATCAGTGTTTTTTAGCAGAAAGGCCCACGGTGTCTTTGAAATATTGACTTTTTCCATTATGTTCTGATTTGCATATTGTAATGAATATAATAGCAATTAACTCCTTAATAGTTTAGAGATATTGCTCTTTTCCTCTCTTGGTGGGAAATATCTCAGTGATTGTAAAAGGGCTCGACCTTTTTAAAACGATAACACCAGCCATTCTATGGTACAATAGACATTCTATCGCTTCCGACGTCTTCTTGCCACATACCGAGGTTTGAACATAAAATCACGATCCTCGTGATTCTCGATAGCTGCAGCACAAGCCAGAGGACTATATTTACATTTTATTTATTTAGCGATACTTTTATTCACAGCGATGTTCATTTTTTGAAAAAGTGGGGTCAATCAGTCCCGGGAGTAATTGGTAGTTAAGAGCGTTGCTCTAGGGCCCAAATCAGCATGCCGTCCCTGGGCTTTGAACTAGCAACCTTCAGATCACAGCCACAGTGCCCTAACCTGCTGAGCCACACAGCACACCTACAAACCAGCCAGACCTTTGCTGAATCCAGATCAACGGAACATGTGACTGTAAGTCTTCTAGGCAGTCGTAGTTTGTAGGAGATGAATGTCTTTGTTGTGTTCAGTGGTTCAGTGACGCCACATCGCTTCATGAGCTGGACTGTAGGATGGTCAAATCTACCGGATTCCACTTGACAGCTATAAAATCTATAATCTGATAAGTAAATAAACTTCAAAATGGCTTCAAAAAACAATGGCCTCTCTGTCATGCGAGGGGTGACATCCTTACCATTGAAATATTGTTACGTTAAAGTTGGAGGAACCAAAGATGTCGCCACACGTTTTGCGGTGGTGAATGCATTAAATAGCTGAAAACCTATTTGGGCTGTTCCACAACATTGAGGAGGATGTTTGTAATTCTCTTTTACATCATTTAGTTGCTAAGCACCACTGCATTCTCTGTTTTGGGTGAGTAATTATGGAATTGGAATGGATGGATGGATACTTGCTAAACAGGCAATTGTATTCCGAGGTATTTATCCTGCCTGCATTTTGCAGGTTACACAGCTGGTTGTAGCTAATTTCCTGATGTTAAGTGAGTCAGACTAAGTACTGTGTTCAGGGGTGCAGCGCTGGAGACTGTCCCAGGCTTTTAAGTGCACACATGTTAGGTGCAAAGGCTTACTCCTGCCCTCATGAATAACAATGAGTTTTATAATGAATTACCTGTCCAGCATAATGGTGTTTGGTTAACTCCAGTCAATAGGATGAATTTGTCCTGTTCACCAGCACCGCCTACATCCAGGCCAGTTCTGCTGCTCATGAACCAGTCTACCGCAGATAGCTGACCCCCGCGGTGCTCGTCTCACCAGCAGTGGAGCGTGAAAACCCTTCAGGTCATCCTAAAAACTGAAGGAAATCTGACTGGAGACACGCGACGGTTCCTGCTCCGTTTATAGCTCGGTATGCAATATGATTTATAACGCTTGGGGCTAATCGTTCTCCGATACACCGGAGGGGACCTGGCAAGCGATTAAGTGCGAGATGCGATTTAGATGCCAGTTCTAATCATGGGAGACGCAGACGGCAGCCACCGCGCCGGTGAGGATGAAGGATCACAGGCTCTTTGCCTTCTCATTATGTCGCTATTCAAGCAGTGGTGTCACTCGCTTTATTTCACTAATGTGTCATATTCGTCTCTCCTCATCCAAAGCCCCTTTCCAACAGCTCAGACTGCAAATTAAAGAAGCACTTCAGTGACTTCTTTTACTTAAAAGCTACAGTGGCACCACTTTACAAAAAGGTTCCCTTTTGCCACATATAAATGGTAGTAACTCATTAATAAAACAAAAAAAATAACTGTTATAACTTGTTTAAAATTGTGTAATAATGATTTGCAAAGTGTAACAATATAATTAATAACCTCTTTATAAATCATTCATAAATGCTTTATTGGGGTAGTCTCATTGTAAAGTGGCACCACTTTATTTTCCACTTTTACGTCTACAAATCACCAAGCAAAAAAAACAAGCAAAAAAAGATCAAGAGGTAACCATGCTTATTTGGCGAACTAAATAACAATAATAGATTAAACAGGTGTCATTTTCACCCAAAACATGTCAGTCAGTATGAGATTGCAGACAGTCACCCAAGTTTGTTAATGTCTGCTTCATCTTTAAACCTCATTTAAGGGAGCTGCACTCATAATCAGCTGCCTTTTTTTCCACGTAAACGCTGGGTCCATTCGGTAGTTTAACTATTTGAATATGCAGCTGTCCTACAGAGAGGACTGAACCTACCGATGTGTTGAGCAGATCATGAATATTTATAACCAAGTAATAGCACAACAGTCCCCAAAGTCACACTTAAAAGCCATTAAATGGGAAAAGGGTAACTGGCGACAGTATTAAATACTGGGCATGGTTTACATTATGGGGGAAATTAAACGTTTTCCCAGCGCCCAGTAAGTCAAGCCGGATGAGAGGCTACACCGACATACACATTGATGATGAGACTTTTCAAAAGTTTGTGAAATAATTCTGTTGACACTTTAGCGTTATTTACCTGAACTGATAGATATAATTAAGCTGCAATTTGCTACCTTTGCCGTGCCTCAGTGAGCTTTATGTCCCACCGAATCAGAGCCTTTTTAATTAGCACATCGCGCATTCAGTGAAAAAGCTGCGTGAACTTGCAAAAAAACACATATTTTTATGTCAGGAAACGCTTTCAAAAATGTTTTACGAAAGCAATTCTTGCTTAGAATGATTTTCAGTATGTGCTCACTTCAAAATGTATGCAATCGGCATAATATACAGGTAAAAATACTGTGTGCTACTATATGCAAAAGACACGTGGGATATCTATGAAATGGTGTGACGGAGTGCCTGAAACCTTGAGGTGTATAAAATTATATACATGCGTTATCAATGGGTCTGGCTTAATTTTGGCAGTTTCTCTAATTAGTACATACTTTTGCCCATATTGTATAACATATATACACCAATCAGCCATTAGATTAAAACTACTGACAGGTGAAGTGAGTAACATCGAATGACACCTCAGGCAAGTGATCAGTCAGTTCTTGAAGCTGATCTGTCGGAAGCAGGAGAAATGGGCAAGTCATCTGGGCGACTTTGACAAGGACCGAATTGTGATGGTTAAGGCCACACAGTCAGAACAGTGGTCAGTACCCACCAAAAATGGTCAAGGGGAGCCAACTGGTGAATTGGCAATGGGGTCATGGGTGCCCAAGGCTCACTGATGCAGGTGAGGAACAAAGGCTATCTATGTTCTGCTGGGAAACCTTGGGCCCTGGCATTCATGTGGATGTTACTTGACAGGGACCCCCCACCTAAACATTGTTACAGACCAAGAACACCCCTTCATGGCAATGGTATTCTCCAATGGCACTCTGTGCACTGCTACACTGCAAAAATTGTTCAGAAATGGTTTTGAGGAACATGAAGAAGAGTTCAAGGTGTTGACTTGGCCTCTGAATTCTCCAGATCTTAGTCCAATCAATGTGCTGGACAAAGAAGTCCAATCCATGAAGGCCATGCAATATGCATAACTCAAAGGATCGGCTCCTAATGCCTTGGTGCCAGAAACCACAGGAAGCCTTCAGAGGTCCTGTAGAGTCCATGCATGGACAGGTTAGAGCTGTTTTGGTGACTTGAGGAGGACCCACACAATGTCAGGTAGGTGGTTTTAATGTTATAGCTGATTTGTATATATATATATATATATATATATATATATATATGTGTGTGCGATCTATGCAGATGTATAAAACTGTGTGAACTTTATTGGTGATCAGGGCACAATATCTCTTGCAAAGAGAACTGTTACTGCTGCACATGCTGCTGCAAAAACTCACAACCCGGCGCACCATCTTATTAAACAAGAGCAAGAAAGCAATGATTATAATCCGGTCGCCATGGAAAAATAGTGATACAGCTACAGTATATATTTATAAATTACTGTACTGATCACATAAATCACCTGATATAAATTACGCCAATCAGCCAGAACATTAAAACCCATTGACAGGTGACATGAGTAACATCGATTGTCTCGTTCCAATTGCACCTCAGGCAAGTGAACAGTCAGTTCTTGTAGCTGATGTGTTGGAA
>JAABNX020000151.1:3799915-3830764 GCA_015163995.2 Mormyrus lacerda
GGTGCATTATTTTTTTAATTGTTATTTTGCTGGTGTGCAAGTGTCAGTTTTGTGGTGCCCAGTAGCTCCCCCGTTTCTCTAGCCACTTCTGCAAAATGACACATCCGAAACAGCAAGCCAGTGCTTATCTGCATCCTCCACGCCGTTGTGGTTTCAGGGATGGATCACCAGCGTCTGGGTAGCGGCATGCAGAGAGAAGCAGGGTCCACGCACAAACAGTGGCCCTGTTTCTGTACAAATCCACCGGGCGGTTTTATGTATCGAATCATTCAGTTTCTGCATAGACACTAGCAGTTGTTTGTTATTGCCTTCATGCTACATTCCTGCTGCTTGTCTTATAACAGTTATATTCCAGTTATATATATATATATATATATATATTTTTATGTGAAGTGATTAGTTGTCATACATTGCAAAACAACTAAATGCATCCTCTGCATTTAATCCACATGTGACATAGCAGTGAGCAGCTATTATTTAGCACCTGGGGAGCAGTGTGTGGGGGTGGTAACTTGCTAATTGGGGATTTGAACCAGCAACCTTTCGATCACAACCACTTACCCTATTTGGCCACCACTGTCCCCCTTTTAAAACTTAAAAAAATTGTTTTCTACTCCAATAATGTTTAATTGAAAAACCACATTTCCAGCATTTCTGTGTCATTCTGCGTGGTCTATTATGGAACTCTTGTTTCTAAAGATTCTGTTATAATTTATAAGTAGCTATCACATTACCAGAGGCCTTTTTCTGTTATCCATAAAACATTTGCTTATGGAATTATTGAAATATTTACTTTGCGTGTTTGTAGTTACACTAAACGTCCATCTTTCATTCTCAGTTTAAGCTTTCAGAGGCGCATTCAGCAGCTGTTGCGGTTTTGACCAAAAAAAAAAAAAAAAAAAAAAAAAAAAAAACAGGACATCTTTCCGAGGCAAAGGCATATTGCAGTCTTTCCATTGCAGCAAAGTTTTAAATAAATTAATTTGCGATGGTTGCTGGTGTTAGAGACATGGTGTGGGGGAGGTGTCAGGATCTGCAGGAAGCCTCTTTCAGCCGCAGCAAGCATGCCAGTCTTGGCTAATGCTCAACATACTCAGCATCAGGTTTCAGTTGAAGCCTCTTGCCATGCAAGTAAGCAGGTTGGGGAAGGAGATGTTCAAACCTAAATCACACTGTGACGGGGTGATTCTTCCTGTGGAATAAAATACCTGGTGTATCTCAGATTAGTTTCTTCACAGATATTTCGAGAAATCAAGATACCGCTCACTGTGTCGACCCGTAAACATTTTCCCAGTTATTTTCCATCGGCTTCTCTTCTTCCGTCCCTCCTTTACCTAATTCCCTTTCTTGTCTCGTCTGACTTCGACTGAGCAAGATCAGCAATATTTTTGCATAATACATTGGAGCCGCAGACCGGTTGCGGGGTCTTCTGAAGTGTCGTTTCCTCCGCTATTCCTTCTGATTTATCATCCAGGGTGGATCGGTGTGAAGCAGCAGCCGGCCAGAAGCTCAGGGCGTGCGAGTGAGAAAGTGAGGGGGGACCACCGCAGCGGCCGGCGGGCGTGGGGAAACGCCGAGGACGGGCGACTCTCGCATTGTCACTTTGCGCTAGGCGTGTAAAATGAGACGGAGGACAGGTATCGCACCAGCGCTGACGTTCCGTGCAAACTGCCATAGAAACACATTTGTCTATTTTTAATTAGCGTTTCATTACAAAGATGTACAGTGTATGTTTACATATGTGACAAATAAAACGGTAAGCTTGCACCTCTTTGACTTATCCCTTCTTGTGTAAGTAAGGCCGCTTATTATGTGCATATTAAATAGTATCTTCATTGTGACTCTGCTTGAAAACTGACGGCTTTGGTTTCAGATTTGGGTGTTGGACACCCCCCCAGCCAGGGCGAACGATGACACCTCCCTGATCGAAGCTCCAGTCACAGACGTTTGATTTTAGGATGCATCTGATAACAAAACATCTGTTGCCCAGGAGCCTTTATTGGCTTCACTGTGAAAGGCGCCATTTCCAATAGCTAAGCGCACAACAAGCCAAACTTTCGGCATAATTGAAGAAAACAGCGTTCATTTTAATTTTTGCAGTAGCCATCGATTTTTCCCTAGTACAACAAGACATTGTTTGTTAATTATCTTCCTGTTAAATTAAAGTACTGCTGTACTTAACCTGGAAATAGACAATCACTTTCAATCTGTATAAGCTTGCTCACCCCCCCCTACCTCCAACTCATTAACCACATTTGTAATTACATAGTTTGCAATTACATTCGCTAGTATTTAACAATGTATCATTCTCCCAATAAGACAGTTCATCTAACTTTAAAGGGAGCATTTGAGGACCAGTAATCACAAAGATCAATTCAAAGGGAGGACTTAAGAACAGTCTGATTTGAGGTGACAAGCTCCATTCCTTCTGTAATCACAGCTTAGATGTTGTGAGACATCAAATCCTCTGCCAAAATTAGGGGCTGGTGCACGATGAAACAGGCGATGACGTCCCACTTTGATCTGAGATCTCAAAACTTATTTCCTGGCCTGGCGAAGTGTCAACGAGCAAATTCATACATTCCCTAGAAGAGTGTGCATGCTGATATACACAGAACGCGAAAAGCCTCAGAAGTACAGACACCGTGAGTCAGGGTCAGGGTTTTTTTTTTTTTTTTTTTTGCTGAAGGTATTGTTTAGTTGCCAAATCCTCCTTTTTCTAAAACTCCGACAGCATGAACACAAAGGCTTACGGAAGACTGGTGCAGCAGCATTTTCTCCACTGCGTGCTTATTTCTCATCTGCGTCTGACTCGTCTCCGAGGCTTGTGACCTAAATACGGAACTAATCTGCTCTTCAGCCTCCCTCATAAACCCAGCACCCGATACATCACATCCAAGGTCCCTCTCACTCTTTATGGCGAAGCACTAACTTAAGGACCTATACAGATTTCCCTACCACCTCTGAAGCTGTTTGCAAAATAAAGAAAATAAAAATCTGTATTTCCCTCACCTCCAGGGAAGAAATGGGGATTTAATAGTGGCTTTAATTTGATCATAGTATTTAAAGGCTCCAATTCGAAATTATTTTTTGAACAAAGAAACGACTTGAAAAGGATGCGGAAATTCTCTCTGCATATCTGCACACAATCATCTGCCTTATAATTTCCTGCAGCTCATCATATGGGAGACATATTTACTATGAAAGCGGAGAAATGTGTCATTAAGATTTTGATCTCGACGTCAGCTATCGAGGAGGGATATCTAAAAGACCGAGCGTCTCTGTCAGAAGAGCCAGTCATAGCCTTGCTCCGGGCTTTTTCAGAATAACTAATCCTTAATTTTATACGTGCCTTGAATATCGGAGCCATTAGCCAGCCGTCTCCGATCTGATGAAGCATGGAGAGCTGTAACAAACACAATTATTTCCTCTTAACATCCTTTCTCTTTTATTCTTGAGCCGTTACGCGGAATGCTGATCAAAGGGGCTGGGGTGCCTGAGTCTGCATCCCAACGTTAGTCACACGCTGCTGATCCACCCAAGCAACACAAAATAGGGGGGGGATGAGCTGTGATGAAGACCACTACAACCCTGTGGGGCCCGGGCTCCTCTCTGCATTTATCAAGGGGTGGAACCCTGGAGCCGTAACCGCTGGGAGCCAATCACAGAGCGAGATAAGGAGAGGGGGAGGGGCCAAAGGTGTGCATGTTTCCGAGGGAGATGGGGAGACTAGGATCGGACCGCCTCCCTTCATCGTAAATACAGACATATACAGCTCTGGAAAAAATTAAGAGACATATTTTTTAGGAATCTGAATTGTTATATCCTGGTTTAATGGTGGTTCTGCTAGCAGAAGGCTATGCTGAGTAGCAGGTTGCGTCCAGGTTCAAAGGCCACAGTACACAAGAATAAGGTGAAATGGGAGACACCGGCAGTGACCGTAAACCGGCCAGGTAAAGGGCAGAAGTGACTTTCTAATGGATGACCGTTAAGTTTTCCAACAGTGCCGCAAGAATCAGAAGATTACATCAAGTGACCTTCAAAAGGAATGGGAATCATTAAGTGGTGCGAAGTGCACTGCTAGGACAAGTTCGTAACAGGCTCCTAGAAGCAGGACTGAAGTCCCATAAAGCAAGGAAGAAGCCCTTCATTAATGAGAAGCAGAGAAGAGCCAGGTTGGAATTTCTAAAAAAAAAAAATGGATATTTCACACAAAAATATACCCATAAATTGAGAAATGAGTATAGCTAAAATTCTGATGTGTGTCTCTAAATTTTTTCCTGAGCTGTACACACACACACACACACACACACACACACACATGTATGGGGACCGCTCATTCATTTCTATGGGGAAAATGCTAACGCTAACTATAACAACTTTAACCCCTACCCAGCCCTAACCATAACCATAACCATAAGTAACCAAACAAAATGCAAGAGTTTTTGCAATTTTAGTTTTTTCGCAGATTTTTATTAAATTGAGTTTCCCCTTTAACAGGTCCCCATAAGGTAAAAAAACTGGTATTCATCACGTTGTGGGGACATTGTGTCTCCATAAGGTAAGGTATACCTGCTCACATACACACACACACACACACACACAAAACCAGCATACAGCAGCTCCTGTAGCAGTAGTTACTGGCCAAAAAACTCTAACGCCTTTTGAAATAAACAGCAGATCAGTGTGTCCCAGGACAAGGTACATTTCCAGTAAAATATCAGCCGGTGTAAAGAAGAAAATGGTGTGCTGTTAAATCACTTTGAACAAAATTATCCATCGCAAAAATGCTTCTATTTATGGGAGCATGAACAACAACACTGGGAATAAAATAAACACTCCAGGCTTTTTAGATTATAATCCAGACTACTCAGATTAGTGGGAAAATACATTATGAACAGAGGCTTACATTGCTTTGACATGGTTTCTCTAATAGATCAAATCTGCAGAGGCTATTTGTTTTAAAGACCGGCATATGACGTTAAGGAGCACTGCGTTCCTGAACACTGGCTGAGAGAGGGTACACGGGAGCAGTGTGCACTGGAGACTTCCTGTGTGCTACACTGCAAAGTGCCTTAGAAATTATAATGACCTCTGCACTGGGAGGTGTGTACAAAACACTGCTGAAACATATGGGAATAGCATCTTCTTTTATTGTCCATATGCTTGGAAACTTTTCATCCCGTAATGTTTCTAATCACAGTACGATTCCCTTTGTGACGTAAACCTCAACCGCATCCTCCCCTCCCTGTCCCCCAGCGAGAACCAAAGCAGCTTTTTCTGATTTTTTTTTTCCTTTCTGTAATATAAGTTCAGTTTAAATGTAAGTCTAATTTGGGAGCTAATTCCACACTTTTGAATAGATATCAGATGTTTACATATTGCACAAGTAGGATAGCGTCGGGCAGAGTAATAAACACTGTCTTCGATGTCACCACACATGAGTGCAGAAAGATTTCCAGCCACTCTGAGCCATTTGAGCAAATGTTTGTCTTCGATAGCTAGAGAAGCACCTCATTAGCCATATTCGAATAATCAGCCTTTCTGTGGCCTGCATTGAACATCAAGGGATGCGGAGCATTCGTTAATAAAGTTGGACATTGACAGCAGTCACATACACTGTTTCCTGGAATTCACAGTGCTCCTTTGTCACAGCCTGCATATCCTTGTGATCATTCGGGACCACTAAGTTCACGACCCCCAATGCTAAGCTTAGTCAACTGGGAACGACCTTAAAAGCAATCTCTGTCTGATGGCAGCACCGCTTTTCGATCGTAAAGAGAGCAAATTTTGATTTATGACCTTGGCGTTGCCACAGCAAGGGGACAGAATACTCATTGTACTGAATATGGTTAGCATGTGATACCGTTCACACCACAAAAGGGGCGACACAAGGGCAAACCGAACGATTATCTCACGCTTTGATTCTCGTTAACCGTGACGCAATATGTTCCCACTTAAAGTGTACGTGTTTGCTAAATTTAGCAAACTTTAGAATCTACAGACACAGAATTGGCTTTCCTCGGTATCCTTTCAAATAACAATATAATATTACCAAGACTTTGTGCTCTTGTCAAATGGCAATTAAATGTAATTTATATTTATTATTATATTAAAAGTACCATCAAAGTTTTCCTTAACTCAGCCAATAAGTTACAAGCTTTGTTTTGATCAATATGAGCATGTGACTTGTTTCAAAGTAGCTAAAAAAAAAATCAAAGTGTTCCTTTGTTGATGGACTTGACAGGAGCTTTGTGATCAGACTGATTTCAGACAGGTTCAAAGGCCGTCTTGCCCCCGTCGGCTCCAGGGTAGCACCTGACACTCCCCCTGCCATTGGGGACCAGACCCCGTGTCTCCAGAATGACAGACACGGCGGATCGGGACCCAGCCGTGTCCACTCGCATACGGACACGGGCTCCCAGGTGGCACCAAGGGCAGACAGGATTGTCCGCACGGCCGCAACCCCCCACGCCCCCTGCCCCCGGCAAGCCAACACCAACGCTTTGCATTTTCTGCATAAAGGGTGAAAAAGAAAGGGGAAAAAAACATTTAAGGGATACGTCACGGTTTACCATGCCGCTGATCAGCTAGCTAATCCAGAGCAGCTTAAGCGACTAACCGCTTTATGGCATAACTTATGAATACTAATAATATTCATGCGGCAGCCTTTTCCCTACGGGGAATGGCAGTCGGGCTTGCACTCCCTGATACTTAAACATTACTTTTTCATTGTAAGCTCACTTCCATAAGCAGTACACAACCCGCTGTCTCAAGCAGTGTGTCTTATAGGGTTATGGTGAAGAGACACTATGCTCAATTCGACTGAACATGTGCATCAATCTTTATCTAGAATCTAGCCTGTTTACGCTGCATGCTGTAATGGATAATTCCTTTAGCGCCTTTGATTCATGACTTAAATTAATATATGGATGCACTGCTACTGTTTAATAAACTGTTGTCGGTTTTTGTAGGACATTGATTTTTTTTTTGTCATTATTGTCACCAGTTGCCACATCACCCTCAGATGGGCCCTCGGCACAGAGGCCCTCAAGGCTCAAATCACACATCTATGTGGGGCCCCTGAGGTTTGAGAGCCCTCTACTGGTGACGAGCAGTCACTACACTAAGGGGGCCCTAAAGTGAGTGGGGCCCCAGAAAAAAACAAACCCAGGCACGTGCGGCAACACTTTGGAAACATTGCTGATTTGACACGGCCTGCCCAACCCCCCAGCAACAATTATGAAGCACCTGTTTCCCCAAAACAACAGGACCCCCATCAGCCAGTGACCCAGAAACATGGTCAAACCACGATGCATCGCATTTGTAATAAGAACAGGTAAAAAACTTTTTTTTTGGCATACTTATGATGGTATGTGTGTGCGTGTGTGTGTGTGTGTCCCGCCCGATTAACACCGCCCTCCGTGGCATAGAGGGCCCCTCTGCTGCGACTTCCCGTCTTGTTCAGCACTTATTCTGAAATAACTCGACACACACAGCCACTGTGTCAGGAAATCAATATAACACTCGCTTTTGCCATTAAGGCTAATGCAATCTAAAATAAAATCCAATCATGCACTGTAACTTATTTGAAAAAGGGTCTAACCTTGATGATTGACAGTGCATCGGGCATGCAGTAAAAGCTTGCCTTTGGAGTCTGGACATAAAACACCGGCGGTGACCTAACACTCAGCAGCAGCAGTCAGTGCAGGCTTTGTTCCCTTATGTTACTCTTGTGTAGATTTCATTTTGTACTGCATCTACTTCACATGTCTATTTCACATTGTTGTTTTTTTTTTTGCTCAATATAATTCCATCCACCCATCTGTCCGCCAACCGTTTATCCAGTACAGGGCTGCAGAGCTCATCCCCAGCAGCACAGGGAGTGAGGCAGGCGACACCCTGGACAGGGTGCCAGTCCATTAAAGAACACACTCTTACACACTAGAGTCACGGGCTTAGTTAGAGGTGTCAGTTAATGGCAGGATTTACCACCAATCAAGCCAAATTTTTGCATGGGGCCCCTGTTGGCTACAAACAGTCACTACACTAAACATTAGATGAACACGTTCCTCATTCAGGAGATGCTGAAGCAGCATGTTCTGCTAACCAGCCATCTAGCTTTAATTTTACAGCTGTACTCACTAGCTATTTATTTCATTTGTGAAACATCTGCAAAGGGCCCTGAAGTACTTCTTACATGGGGCCTCGGAATCAACAATCCGGCCCCTGATGCCAATCAACATGCTTTGGACTGTGGTTGGAAATTGGAGCACAGAGCGGAAACTCATGGGGGACATGCAATCTCCATGTACACGAGGTCGGGGGGGGGGGGGGGGAAGCCCAAGTATGGCTATAAATAACGTGCATTATCTGGATATAATTTCCAGTATATTTATTATTATATGGTTTAATATTATGTGGTTAAATAATACCATATTGCTGTTTTTTTTTTATTTCTTTTCCCGCTTCGTTTCATCATGATGGTAATTTTACGTTTTAATGCTGCACGACGCTCTGTGACCTATCTGTGAAAGGCACTTTATGAATAAATTTTACTTACTTATAGGAAATCTTATAGTAGATTTTTGAAAATGCCTTGACTACTAGTCAATCTGCTTCTGAGACATAGTAAAATGTGGATATAGCACCAGTAGAACAGAGGAAATTATGATTCATATGTGATTAACAATTTGTATTATGAGCGTCTAGAAAGATTTGTGATTTTAAAAAGAGATTAGAGTGAGATTCTGCGGAACATTAGCACTGTGAATGACTGATTGGTAGGGAGACGAATCCACCTCATCTTGCACTCTGGGATGTCTCTCCCGCCATATTATTTAGCAGATTTTTTTCACTTAATTCCTGATGGTGACGGAGTTAAATCATCCATCTGTCCTCGCCTAATAAACACTGACAACCTGGAATGATGTCGGCAACGTGGGCAATTACGCTCAGTCGCACATCTGGGGGGAGATATCACAGCATCTGTCAGTCATTGTTTAACACGTCGGGAGCTCCAATATTTCTTGGCACCCGTGTTTGTCCGTGTCGAAACGCTGAGTCCGAGGCCTCCATTCATAATGATCCAATTACTTTTCGGCAGCTGGCTGTAACACAGGAAACTGACGACCCAAACATGATTCGCTCCAAACCCAAACTGAGGATGTTATCCTCATAGCTACTGTGCTGTGCGTTACCCACACTATTATCAGCAGATATTTCTGAATGGTAGCCATGCTAGAGACTCCTGTTGCATGCATGTGCATTTCTGCCATAACGCATGAGATGTGTTCCTGTAACACCTCACTGTATGCAGAAATTATCCAGTAAAAATAACAGGACTTGTGGAAAAAAAAAAGTTGAGGGTCAACCACTCACAGCCTAACCAATGCCAATATTAACAATCTAACAATACTTTAAAGATCAAGCTTTATTTTTTAGGGATATTCTTTTGCATTCAGCATTTTGGAGTGGATTTAGTGACAAATAGCAGAGCACGTGAGATAGCTGAGCACCGAGCACATTCCTCTGTGGAGCAGTGTGGTCAGGGGTGTTACTTTGCAAAACAAGACAATACTGCCTGAAACTGCTGCAACCCAAAGCAAGATTTGTGTTTTAGTAACATACAGAACTGGAAACAGCAAAGGTCAAAACTAGACAAAGAAAAAATAAAAAAATTTGAATAATTGGGATGGTTTGTCACTGTATTGTTCACGTTAAATGTAATGATTTATTTTCGTTTTGACTAATTGTGTTTAAAGGCATCCTGCCAGGCTTATGATAAAATGTGAGAGCTTGGGAGTAAGGATAGCATGTTTAATCAGAGCTTTTGAATAAGAATAGCGTGTATAACTGGAGTTTGGGAGTAAGGTAGCATGTATAATCAGAGTTTGGGAGTGAGGATAGCCTGTATAATCAGAGCTTTTGAGTAAGAATAGCGTGTATAACTGGAGCTTGGGAGTAATGTAGCATGTATGATCAGAGCTTGGGAGTAAAGATCGCGTGTATAATCAGAGCTTGGGAGTAAGGACAGCCTGTATAATAAGAGCTTGGGAGTGAGGATAGCCTGTATAATCAAAGCTTGGGAGTAAGGTAGCATGTATGATCAGAGCTTGGGAGTAAAGATAGCATGTATAATCAGAGCTTGGGAGTAAGGATAGCCTGTATAATCAGAGCTTTGGAGTAAGGTAGCATGTATGATCAGAGCTTGGGAGTAAAGATAGCATGTATAATCAGACCTTGGGAGTAAGGTAGCATGTATAATCAGAGCTTGGGAGTAAGGTAGCATGTATGATCAGAGCTTGGGAGTAAGGTAGCATGTATGATCAGAGCTCGTTAAATGTCTGTCTTTCGTGTATGTAATTATTATATATATATTTTTATAATTACTCCCCCAAAGATAGTGTCCATTTTTAGAACAGCCACCCCAGAGACGGGGGCAATGTTGAGCTGGGGGGGTGAAACGGTACCTCAGGGACGGGTCCTCAGACAGAATTACCTGCTAGAGGTTGACATCACCTACCCCACAGCCAACAATCTCAAAAAGGACAACTGCCCCCTTCAACTCTGGCACGATCTGTCAAAGAAACCCCCCTCCCATTTCATTGTTTGTATGGCACCTCCTCCCTCCCCCGTCCACATGCAGACAGGAGGGCAAGACACCATGGTCTCTGACAGCGGTAAGACCTCCTTCTCCCTCTGGTGCTTGTTAAAATTGAGGCCCTGCCGTCGCGCTCGCAAAGAATCTTCTCGAGATGCAGGACCTGAAGGCTCAATGTTAGGGGGAGAGGGGAAGGAGGGGGGGGGTCTCTGTCTCCCAGGGCCGGGCACCCCAGCTGTCTGTCGGGAGCCTGACCGCCAGGCTGGACCAGTGTTAAAAAAAAAAAACATGGAGACCCGCATCCGCTCCAATGACGGTATAATCAAAGAGGCGTTTGAGGGCACTTCCTGTCGTGAAATATCCCTGTCTGGAAAGAGAGTCTGCGTCCGTCGGTGGCATGAGATGTGGCCCGGAGCCTTCTCTCCACTTGTTATCGCTCACTCCCCCCTGCCCCTCCCCAAGCCTCGGGTTCCAGTTTTGGTTCAAGTTATTCGGCCGCATCTGTTGCTACCCGTTACGTCCGGTAATAGCTGGTTGTGATACGATAAGACGGCTCCTCTTCAGGAGTGACTGAGTTCGCAGCTCACTGCTTTATGCTGTTGCCTAGGCGGCTGGCGGGTGGGGGGGGCAGCTTTCAGGAATGAACACATGGCGTTGAAGCGTGCCTTTATCAGGGCGACGTGTGACGAAAAGCAGACAGACGCGCGTTGTGGCCGTCTCCTAGTCTGCCCGCGCCGTAAATGTAGCATGTGCCATATTGCGACTCCCACACAGCACGGCTGATGTACGGGCAGCAAATTGCGGCCTGACATATTTACACTGGGCGTCTGCGAAATCTGGCCCGTGAACTGAGATACAGGCAAGGAATACATAAAAAAAAAAAATAAAAATAAAAAAAAAATGCTGACCTGGCAGGAGACGGTTCAAAGTATATTTTTACCAATCAGCTAGCTTGCTAAAAAACAGAAAAGGGATGCCTGAAGTTCAGTGGTTTTATTGTTCTGCATTCATCCTGGTTGCCATGGTGATATATATAAAAAAAAAACATGTTTGCGTTTGAGCAGTTCCCTCATGAGCATGGGGGGGGTCGCCTGATATCAGGACCACAGCCCTGGCAGCGTCTGACACGCTTGGTGGGAGGCCGGGCTCAGGGTGCATGGTGTTTGAGGAGGATGAGTTCGAACAAGCCCGTATCCATCCGTCATTCACGCGCTCTACCCACGTTCTCCACTTTTCTTGGCCTCCGCGTCAGGAACATTAGAGGCTGAGGGTGGTGACTCAGTGTTTATTGCCCGTTTGAAGTCGTAACCCCGAGATGTGGCGTCCGCATCGTCAACATGCTGCTGTCATATTAACATAAAATCTCTGACTACAGACACCGGTGTTTCAAGTATACGTAAGCGTAAATGGTAATTGATGACCGTCTGGATTTATAAGAGGCATAAGAGAATAACGCATTAGATATCTAACAAAGGAGAAATTAGTACACATAGCCTGAGATACAGAAATTATATGAATTTCACACAGAAATATAATTATCTGAACATGACTGACACATACAGTCATGTCTGTGTTCTGTAGTTCACCAGTGCTGTGTTCAAGGACAGCAAGACAGACAGTGATACATGACAATCTAAACAATTGTTCCTAACCTTGGAATTTACTTGTGAACTCATGTGTGAGTGCATTAAATAACAGACATGCAAAATTAGACATTAGTTCCAGATCAGTGTATTACTCTTTGTGTTTGCAGGGCATGTAGCTGAATTTTTAGTCTGGCATTACACTGAAGGACTTTAAATTAAAATGTCCTCACGTGATCTTCTTGAGAGAGAAAGGTCTTTATATATGAAATCTAGGATGGTACCACCCCAACGGAATGCACCTTCTGCTTGCGGAAACCGGTTATCCAGTCATACCTGGGTTGTTGTGGGGCTGTTTGGCTCCTCCCATACGATGCTTAATGCACATCTACATCCTGAATTTAGTCTGCCCATAAGTTTAATGTGGACCCCGTCGGCCCATGCAATGTCAGCAAGGACTGAAAGTCCAAGGATCATGGCCGGTGTGTCTATGACAGTGTTTCCCCTCAGGGAACCTGACAGTCCATGTTTTTGCTTCCTCTCAGCTCCCAGCGCACCTGTACCACGTATTCGGTGTTCCTGATTGGCTGGGAGCTGGGAGGAAGCAAAAACGTGGACTGAGGTTGGGAAACATTGGTCTATGTGTCTGGGAGGGGTCTTACTGTCAGGGGGGCTCCACCTACAGGTCACTACCAGAACCCACAAGCCAAGCTGTGATATGGTTCAGAGACCTTTGTGGTGATGCCATCGTTGCATTTTTGACTGTTGAAATCTGAATGCCCCCACCCCCGAGCCTGAGGTCCGGTCAGGTGTAGCATCCCTAGCTGTCCTGCCTTATCTCCTGGACCACATGCGGACGAGACTTCATTAATCGCAGTAAGCGGTCTCCTTCTGATGGGCTATTAGTACTGGTTGAACCTGAAGGCAGGTCAGCATGACTGGTGAGGGAAAAAAAGCTGATTTGTGTAGCCTTGCAAAATATACAGAAGGTCAACTCATTTTTAAAATCAAATTAGATCACCAATAATTGATAAAAAAAAAATTACCATGAATATAATCAAAATTCAAACAACAATATAGATTAACACCACTTGATATACTATTTATGTATCATTTAATGTTTTAATTCATAATGATTCAAACTACTTAACATGTGAGAAATTATATGTTTACATTTTGGTGATTTTTTTTTTTAATTCCTTATAGCTCTCACTTTAGAATTCAGTACTTTGGTAATGTATTGAAATCCGTGCAAAAAATTCCCCAATGAATAAAATGAGATTCAGGTACTTCAAAAGTCAATCATTAATGATTGGTCATGCTCAGAACAACCGTTAAATTACATTTGTTTCCCAGTATATGGCTAAATTTGAAAGTAATCGACCAATACTGTCCATCTTCCAAGGGAAAAGTACCTAGATTGTCAATCACATTATTGTGGAGACGGCTATGATACACGAATGACGTTTTATTTGCCATCTGGGTACTATCACAGTCCTACTCATCTAGAACTTTCCGGCCTTTCTGTACGCCGTGTAACTAGGTGGCCTAGTGATGCCCTTTTGCCTGTCATAGTGAAAATCTCCACTTCCGCCTGCCTGCCACATGACCATCATTTACGATTTGGTGACACAAATTCATTCAATTGAATATTTATTCAGCCAAACAGTGAAATATGCCATGTTTACTCTGTACGGTGAGTGTTTTGATGCTGGTTCCCTAACACCACAGCACAGGCGTTTTCTGATAGCCTCCAAATATACAGGACAAATTTCTATGGGATTTGAAATGCCTGTACACACATTTGCATATGTGTAAATTATTTACTTCTTGAATCAAGGAGTCCCATTTTCTTTTTATATCTCCTATACTTGGGTTTGGGGTGATGGAGGGGGTGGGACACAAATAAACAGCAACAATGGCTTAACTGTATTTCCGGATGCTTATTTTTAACTATGGAAATAAATGTTTTTCCTTTGGCCCAACATAGTCACTCATCAAACCCTATACATTTGGGTGCTTAGCTTTTGAAGTATTGCTGAATTAGCAAACACTGATACAGCCAAGTCTTTATAGGTATAACGTACTGGTGTGAAATGGAACATTTTTACTTTCAGTTTTTTTTGTGTGTATGTATATGTATATATATGTGTGTGTATATGTGTGTGTGTGTGTGTGTGTGTTGTGCTACTCTAAACCTGCAATTCCTTTCTGGATTAATAAAGTATCATCTAATCAATCAATGTCTGTCTGTCTGTGTACAGCTTATAACTTGCCTAAATATTTCCATGAAGCTGTATAGGCAGTAAGTACAAGGGCACCTCATTGGAGTGCTGAGCATCACGTTCTCCTGCTCTTGAACCCGTGACCTCCTGCCGCCGTCGGTTACTCTCCGGCGTCTGGTTCCTGAGCTAGGCCTCATTAGCGCATCCTGTGTCAGTTTCAGGGTGAATAGACTCATTCCCCTCCCTGCTGTATTCGGGGAAAATGCTCCGATTTCCTGAGCTTCCTGGTTTGCGTGCTTACAGGATGTTTCTCCTGTTACTTGTGCAAAAGGTGAAGCCCCCTGAGACAGCTCAAACAGCTATGGAGACCTGATGTCGTTCCTTTCACATCCCGCCGCCAAAACAGACCAAAATTTATGGGCGTACGTAGTAATCATCATTAATGTGATGCACCATTAATTTAAGGAGATGTATTAAAACACAGGGGTCACAAGTTAAGGGGATATAAGCCAAACCCAGTGACAGAACCTAGAAATAGAATATTTATTTTGCTAATCTTTACATTTCAAAGTTCAAATTTGACATTTGCACATCACACAATAAGTTAATTTTATTTATTAAATTTCCCTTTTCAAGATAGATACTTTTTGAAAAATATCTGCACTGTGTGTTCTTTTCATTTTGTCTTGTTTTGCAATTGTGGAAAAAGGTCATACCATCTTATCTTATGTTAAAAGCTTTTGTGAAAGCTACCATCAGACCACAATAGCATTTATACAGAATCTAAAAATGAGTAAGTTTACGTAAACAAAGCTGAAATAGATGCATCCTGGATTGTTAAGTGAGCCGTGTTTTAAAACAACCGTTATCGGTCCCTTATTAGCCGCCACATCAGTGGACTTCCTGAAGTCTCAACAAGGAGTTAGAACCGCTGGCGTGGAAGGACAAGAAGCCATGAAAGAATATTTGTCCAAGCCCATCTTTCAGTCACTCTCCACGGTGGCTTTATGGAGCCGTAATCCGCTGATGAATGCGCCTGCATGGACGACGGGATGAACACCGTCGCTTTGAGGTCCCGTGAAGCTGGGAGGCCGCGACAGATGGATAATTTGATTTTTGTGACCCTCAAATGACTCTGTGAACACACAAGCCCCACCACTGAAGAGTTACCCGGATCCAGCACAAAAGGACGCCACTCAGTGGGATGTGGATGCATTCATGGAACTGGGGTGGGGGTGGGGGGGGAGCACACATCATTATGGAACCACCCAGAATCTTTTTACACTAAGAACCTACTCCTGAAGGGCCCCATTGTGTTGTCACCATTTGCAGACCCATCCATCTGCTGAGGATGATGCAGGATATGATTCATCAGGGCCCTTATTACGCTCTTTAAGTACTTGGATACCTATTTCCTTGGCCACTTGTTACAGCCATCTCCAGGAGTTACAGAAACCTGAAAATCTGCTGTGTGTGCGCGGGGGGGGGGGGCACAGAGCCCAAACATGTGAAAAGAGTTATAAATTCACCGTCGCCTGTCACCTCCCAGCTCAGACCAATCCCCCCCATATCCCCCTTTCAGCCTAATGTTACCTTAAGACCAAACATCCATTTTTTATATTTCCCCTGGCTACTGCCCCCTCCTGGTCAGCTCCTTGTGTATACAGGCAATTTCAACACCATCTATCACTAAAGCCAACTGCCAGACGTGCGACAATAATTAGCCCTTTTCAGAATCGCTGCGGCCTCCTCTCGTGACCATACCGGCTCATTATCCTAGACAGGAGGCGCCACCCACTTAAATATAGACAAGGATGGAGCTGCTGGAAGTAGAGCCGCACGTGCCACATGTCAGTCAGACTATGCACAGCACTTTATACTCCGGTGTGTTGAGTCAGTGTGTAAAGTCAGTATCAGATTAACGTGACACTCCCAAGCCCTTTAATGCCAAACCCTCAGCCTCACAGGGTGTAGCCTCACTGTGGCTCCAGGAGCAGATATCGGGGGGGGGGGGGCTGTTGGATGACATCTCTCTCACACACACACACACACACTTTACAGAACACTAAATTAGATGCAGAGAAACTTCACGGTACTGGACCGACAATAAAGAACACAACAGCTTGGAATTTACAGTAGATTTTGCGATTTTGAGGTTCTCGGCTAGGACACGGTGGTACAGTGGTTAGCACTGCGCGGGCTAAGTCTCTGTGCCCATGATTGGAAGGTCGCTGGTTTGATCTCTGGCCTAGACAGGACGGTCACATGTCCGTAGGCCCCTAACCCGCAGCTGTGGGGGTGCTGCACAACAGTAGAATGGATTTCTGAAAACTTGATTTTCATTGACCTTTATTTGTCAGTCGCATCTAAAATGGACACCAGTGCTGCAGTTATCAACATGTTTTCATGATGGCGAAGGCCCAGACAGGTGTCTGTGGGATGGTACTAACCTTTTCAGGGTGTGAGGTCACCACAAGCAAAAGGGCTCTCTGCACCCCACCTCTTTGCACCTCTCACGAGGCACAATGTTGGTTGGTCGCTTGCCAATCCGTGGCTCGTAGGGTGCAGTTCTGGGGCTGAGGAGAGCTTCTCCCGCGGTGGTGGCCGCAAAAGGCTACACCACAGACAGACACGTGGGCATGCTAGCACAGGAGCGAGTGAGCGCAGTCGAAATGACGCTCGCTTTCTGACGGTCAAAGCATGTTTTTCGTGACTGAGCGGTAGGTGTGGGTGTCTCGTGGCTTTTTTTAAACTCGCCTGAAGTTAGAGTGTGAATTCAGAAGATGCAGTTCTTGTCACACAAACATATTGTTCTCTGACTACTAATACTATTACAAATACTTTTCTAAAGTCAACAGTTTTTTTTGACAAAAATGTAGTGTCCCTACTAATCTGCCATGATTTTTATTTCATTCTGACATTGGGTGGATTCAGCTTTTGGATTTTTCTGGAGTTTGTCAGTTTTTCTTTATAGTACGAGCAATTAATTTAAATTTATTTTATTCAGTCCATGCTTGAGTCCAAATTTTAGCGCATCAGATATTAGCAACCTCTAATGATTCCGTTTTGTCTACGGTTTAAAACAGTATGGGTTTCCTTTGTTGATGGAACAGAATCACCGATCTGGGAACACAAGAGATTCCTATGAAGCTACAAATTACAAAGAAAAAAAAAGTTTGACGGTTGACGTTCAGGACCCCTTTTGCACGATTTGTTGCAATACCTCCTACAGAGATGTGAGTGAAGTGATTTTAAAGTGTTGCTTCAGTTGAGTAATTGGCTGTCACCCGCTTACCTCTGTTGGCCTCCCATTTCTGGCAAGTTATCCACAGCTAAGATCCAAGTTGTTCCAAAAAGGCTCTACAAATAAGCCCGACCACAAAAACACCATTTCGAAATCAACCATGAATCATATCCAAGTGGTCACTGATAACATTACACAATTTATTTCCTCAGCCAATGTCGATTTTCCAGGTTTAGGTGTATATACCCTACTGTCCTAAAGTTACAGCCGTGGGTTTATTTGGGTGAATCAGTGATTCTTCCTAAATTTGAACCTACCAGACAGTGACAATTGAACGAGACACGCTCCCCCCTTTCCTTATTCTGAAATAACACAAGGCCTTGATTATCCGAGCGCTGTCACGTTCCATGAGTTAGGCGTCACAGATCTTCAGCATCCAAAGCCCTTCTGTAATAAACAGCGGCCTGATTTATGAGTGGCCTGCCAATCTGAGGATGTATCAGCTGTTGCGAATTCATCAGAGACGAAGGAGCGGAGAAGCTTCCTGATATTTGCCTCATTAAACTGAATGTTTTAGACCTGAAGGAGAATTCAAGTACAGCAACAAGGTGGAGGAGACCAAAATCTGACTTTGTTGACTGGGATGGGAATATTTCAAATTTTCCTGACATAGTCTTGCATCAGCTAGCAATTCTGTTCTATAAACGTCTCAGCGGTACTAAAACTGGAAGCAATACGAGTCTATATATTTTTGAAACAACTTTTTAACCTCCTGGTTTTAACTTTGCCCTGCCTGTGCTTACAGGCATGATATATTTATAGCTAACCGCACCCAGAGCGTGTTATTCATAAAAATACACAAGCTCTAAAACCAGAGAGCTCTCCTCCTTTCCATCCCTTCATCCTGAGTGCAGACGATCTCTACGCTCGCCTGGAGAACTTCAGAGCTTGGGGCCACCAGCTGCAGCAGCATGTAAAGGTGTATTTTTGCTGGTGTATGGCTTTAACCCAGGAGGAGGTTGCAAGGGGGGGGGGCAATAAATAACACATCAGCTAATCAATTGGAGATTCAATGCGGGACCCTTTCTACTTAAGAGATGGATCTAAATGATGCGTTCAGTTTTTCAGCCAAGGGCCTTAGTAGATACTGAAAGACGGGCTCAATCTGAACAAAGCGAAGAAAAGTAAACAAACTGGAATTAGAACTAAGGAAGCCAAAGCAAGAGAATATCTGTTCTTGTTGAGAGTTCTTGGGTAAAAGTGGAAGGTTACGTGGGTGATGTGTGTGGTTTGTGTGCTTTGGCTTTTTTAAAGCCTAACGTACTTACGAATAGAAATCCCTTCGCTGAAAAATAAGGCCAGTCACCATGTAAAAAGCCCGCAACTTACACATTGACTAAGAGCACAGTGGCTAATTCTCTTTGCTCCGTTGCTGAGGAAGTTTTGGGAATGACTATAGACATGGCTGTACTGTGATATCAGGCACTTTTTTGCTTTAGCAACACTGCAATATTCATCCATCCATTATAAAAACCTAAGATCACACTAGTGACCAGTTTTGGCCTTTAGTGTAGGTTTTGGTCAACAACAGCTCGCCCTAAGAAGCATGTTTTTGTTATATGTCCTGCTCTGAAGGTATCACAGCCCACTAGAAAAAGTCAGAGTGGGAGAGAACCAGGAATAACACAAGTCTGGGGTATTGCCTTCTTTCATTACTGATCCTCATGTCATAGTTCACCCTGATCATCTAGTCCCCATGCTTCTGATCATAGAGCAGCCTGTTAGCTATCAACACTTTGCTCCAGTGCTGCCACTAAACCAGATATGTGACCTGAATGATGAAAATGCTCTGTGACAGTTCTGTTCCGCATGGTTGTGAGCCATACATTTGTAGGGTGCACTCTCTGAGCTGAACTTTGAATCAAATCATATCCCCCCCCCCCAAAACAGCCCATTGAAATGCACATACAGGCAGCTCTAGAGTTGCCTTAAAATTGACTTGTGTGAAAAATAACGCAAAAAGTCAGCATACATGTGTTAGCAAATGAACACTTCTTTCATCATATGTGTTCTTTAGTATGTATTATTGGCATTTTTTGGCTTGCGTGTTTTTTGCTACAACATCACTTGATTGGTGTGGGAAGGTAAGCCTGACGTAGGTAAAATTTGACTTATGTAAGGGTTTGTGGAACGGATTACTTACGTCAGCGGTGACCGGCCTGCACCTAAAGTGGCATTTACAATTGGTGTTTGACTGATTATTAGCCATTTGTTAAATCGCTGGACCTTTAGTACAGTAATAACTATATTGTCCTTTCCGCCACTGGTGACAGTTTTAACATTGCCATTCAGGTTTGCGCTGAAAACCCCTTTCATTCCTAAATAGTGATGAAAAGCAAGAATTTAGTTAATTTAGGAATGTGTAATGAAGTGCCTGACAGGCATAAATGACTTTCATTTGACGGAAAGGTTTCACATTTACATAAAAATGTTTTTCTTTTGCTGTGACCGAGCTACGCCCTGCTCGGCGCTGGCGCGGTGAGCTTCAGGAACAGGCGCAGCCAGCTGTCTACACCGACGCTGGCTGCATGCGACTCAAGACGGCGAACACAACCAGGCGTGTTATTTAGTTATCAGCTTTAAGTATTAAAGAGCCGCCAATTATAAATCATATATACTCACCCAGGTTGTGATGTTGAATTAATCGGTGTATCCGTAATCAGATTTATAATAGTTAATCTTTAGTTTAAAATAAAATAATGAGCAGGGCTTGTTAACGTTTCGAACACCTGTGAGAGCAGACGTTTACGGCAGGATATGTGGGCTGGAATGGATCCAGCTGCCTCGGAAAGGCGCTCGCAAGCCAGCTGATTAAACCATCAGCACCCGGGCAGCCGAAGGTCGTTAGCGCTGGAAACGGGGCTCACGTACAGCACCCTCGTGAACCGGCCGGAGGGGTCGGGGGCTGGGGAATATTCAGGGCACTTGCTTTTTTACATGACAGATTTAAAAAGTGTTTCAAGGGAGGTGCTAAAACTCCTTCCAAGCCAACTGTGATTCCTGGCAAATGCATGCGCCGCTAGGCCCCGTTGTCCTGCAGGGCCAGCAGTAACGGTATAATCCAGACTTGGCAGCTCGCCCCCGCCCCGACGGTAACCGCTAGCAGAGTCGCGCATGAGATTCGCTTTAATTTGCTGTATCTCAACAGTTTACTTATAAGTTCGCAATGCTAAAGAGCTGCGCTCCACTTACCTTAATGCTGCATGCTGTCAGAATTCCTGCCACTTTGTTTTTTCTTTCCTTCCTTAAGAGACGCGGACAACATAAACAGCTGAGATTAATTACCAGCATTGTCTGGACGGGGAACTTTCTGGAGCAGGTTTATATGCTCGTAATAATTATTCATGTACGTTTGAAATTTAGCTTCGATATTCCGGACAGCGGGGTTGCCCCACGACGGTGGGGGGTACAGGGGGGTTTCCGCAGCGGCCATGTTTTTGACGGCACGTGGTGTTGTTATCCTGAGATGTTCACTACAAATCCGTGTGTCCGGGCAGCAAACTCTGAGCACGAAAAATATGTCTCGGGGTCTCTTTCGGCATTATCTATTTTCTGCCTCACTTGATACCAATGAAAAAATACATATAAACATAACTTATCCCACAACATGGTACCTATGACAAATAAATGTTCATGCATATTCATGATAAAGGCTTAAATGCTATTTTGCCATAGGAAAGTAGTTGACAGCTTAATATCTATAATACCATGATGTAATACTACTGCTAATAAAGCTTTGTTGATATGCATATTATACCGATGCAAATTGAGTAAATCCTGTCATTTGCTGAGAAGAAATAATAATAATAAAAAAAACGTTCTTCCAAAAGCCTAAATCGGGAAACCATCCACGGACGAGGCAAACTGCGTGGGCTAGCCACTCGACAAAGCTGAGCCGTTATGACGAAAGATAACCGGCAAACTTTAGCACATGGGCCCTGGAAAACAAGATATCAAACACTGGCAGCAGCCTGTGTTTTTCAGGAGTGACCTATGTGGATACCCCAAGGATGTTGCCTGTTCACATGCTATTAAATCTCATGGAGGGGAATTAGCAAATTTTAAGCTACATGAGTCCGTCCCGGTTAACTTTGCGCTCATCCTAGCACTGGCGACGAATGGCTGGACTCGGAGCGGTGCTGGCACACGTTTCCCAAGGAAAGACCCGGCGTTTATTGTTCTGAACGGATGTCAGGCTGCGTTAGCACAGGGTGCTGCAGCCGGGAATCCCCCCTGCTGGGTGCCTTGCTGTCATAACCTTTAATTACACCCAGTTTGACAGCTTCCCAGATGGTCAGGGAGACAGGGTTAAGGCACAGGAGCCCCAACCCCCCCCCCTTCTCTGAGTACACTAAAAAGACCTTGTGCTGACATCCCCACTTCAACTTGCCACCCCTCACCCCCCCAGCAAAAGTGGAGTACTCAGGTTCTTTGTACTGGAGATTTTTTTTCCCTGCTTGATACCAAAGGGTCATACGAACAGACTTGCAGGTTCTGTGGTTCTGGTACTTTCTGACGCAATCACACAAACAGGAGATGTATTTGCTATGCTTTTTGACCTCCTCATAGTGATCTACGCTAGTGGCCAAAACGGTGGAAATACTTCCGATTTTTAGAGATTGCAGAACTTTATTCCAGTTACTCCAGTTTCCTTTTAATCATTCAGTGTATGATATTTGATTGTTTATAAACATCACCGCTAATATTCATGTAATATGTAAAGCATAATGCCAAAAATGCTAGGTGGTTTCACAATTTTGGCCACTAGTGTAAATATTACCAGCAGAATGAGTTTAGCTGTAAGATCCGTGATTACCTGACCTGCTATAAATGGAAGCATCTACCCATATCTCCTCACATAGAGATGATGCGTAGTTAGACTGCCAAACACACCAGATTTGCTGTGATGCCCAATTAGGATTATAAGAGGAAAAAACTGGCAGTCTAATCAAAAACTACACTGAGAGAAAAGACCCGCTGTCTGTCTTTGCAGAAAGACACGTAGCCTGCAACAGCTGATAGCAGAGACGTGCGTCCTGGTGCCAGGGAGAGAAGCAGGTGTCAGATCGACTGCTGTATATACAAGCAGCCCCAGAATCAGCAGGAGTGCTTCAAAGGGGTTGGGGGGAGGGGGTGGATGCAGATCTCAGAT
Organism: Mormyrus lacerda; assembly: GCA_015163995.2. Lineage (NCBI taxonomy): Eukaryota > Metazoa > Chordata > Actinopteri > Osteoglossiformes > Mormyridae > Mormyrus > Mormyrus lacerda. The sequence continues at coordinate 3,822,783 of JAABNX020000151.1, forward strand.
CAGAATGACTTAAACCTGATTTTAACCTTTCAGTAAAATATACAAGGAAGGGGAGCAGTGTGGACAAGGGTAGGAGTCAGTGCTAAACAGCTTTACTCTATTATGGTAACACTTTACTTTTGGGGGCACAAATGACTTCTGTAGTTCATTTATTACTAAAGTACAAATCATGAACTAATGTAGTTCCTGCAAGTCCAGTCAAGTAGGTCTTTAATGTCATTTTTTAACCATACACAATTGAGTACAGTACACAGTTAAAAACGAAATGGTGTTTCTCTCGGACCAAGGTGCCACATAAAATAACACAAGACCAACACAAGATCGATTACTAATGAACGAATATGGGATCAGTACATAACTACCACTTAGTTACTAGTTAATTAATGCATTACATGTGCCCCCTCAAGGAAAATGTTACTAGTTATTTGTTGTTAAATGTCTGAAATGTCAATGTATGTGGACCTGCTCCTTGAGCTGGAACCTTAGGAATTCATTTTCCACCCGTCCCCCTGCCCCAATGCACATCACAAGTCCCCGTGAAGTGTCCTGTGGGTGTTAACGTCGTCTGGAAATGACAACGTGAACCGAGCCTCCGATTCAGGACGGGGGACGGGATCTCCACGTTGGCTGGCTCGGAGACGGCGACATTTGTGCTTATTTAGAAAGGCTGCTTGCTTCTGTGTAAATGTGAGTGTATGTAATGTGCAGGCTTTTACGGGGCTTGGCTATGACTGGAAGGAAGAGAAACACAGTGGAAACTCCTCGCCGCGAGCGCCAGCTTCTGTTGCGTTACAGGACATTAAGGGAAACGGCCTTTAAGGAGAGACAGGGTATCACATTAGCAAAATACACCCTCCTCATAGCCGTACTCCTATTACAGCTTCAGAATAAATGTACTTCAATTAACCCAATGTTCAAAAGGTCAGTGATGAAAGCACAAGAAAATGAACAGTCAAGGAACATGTTGCCTGCTATACAGGCCAGGGTAATTGTGTTTAATTATTTTATTTACTTTTAAAAGGCCCATTTAAAGAATTGCCACAGTGCCAATACTTCACCTGCTAGTGGAACTATATATTAATATAATAATACTGTCTAAACAATGCTTGCATCAGGGAAAATTCTGTTATAGAGTAATGACCGCACACCTGGGTAGGACAGTGTCATTCCTACCCACTCTCAGAATGCCATGTAGTTGAAAGAAGATAACAGTCTTGCCAGTTTTCCCAACCCCCCCCCCCCCCATAATCCCCACGCACTGCCACCTTGAGGCCAGTCGAAGTACTGCAATGTAGCTGGATCATCATACTTCAGCGTCCCTTACAGACATGCCAGGAAGGGCTTCATTCCTCTAGAATCCTCTATTCTCACAGTTTTCTTTTGCTTGATCTTCAAAGCATCTTCTGATTGGGCAGCAACGTCATTAGAAAGTGGCAGCCTTATAATCACAAACATACATTATCGCTCAATCAACGGAACGTGGAAAAGCATCAAACGGAAGTCTGCAGAATCTGTAGTCATCGGAAGGTAAACAGCATCTGTAACAGGTGACCCTTCATGTACTGCAGTTCTATCCTGGGTAAATGGTTTGGAAAATGTCAGAATGGATGGATAACTCTTTTACATTCCAAAACAGCAGCACATATTTTTATGCATTTTAATATTCCAAAAACGCCACACTGAATGCAAATCCACCCATTATGCATACTTTATCTAACTTATAGCCATTTTGCTGTCATTTCTAAAAATATATCAGTGATCCAGGCCTGGAATTTATGACACATGGGGGTCCTGCTTCTTATCCAAGGAAAGCTGCTTCTGATTAGAATAAAATTCAAATGTGATTGACCATTGCCTTTAGTTAGGGGATGATCTCTTTCCCATGATCTCTGTTAGAAACATTAATTTGGTGTGCGTGTCTGTATGTATATATGTATGTGACGCGCCTCTACTTACGAACAAGATACGTTCCAAACGTCCGTTCGCAACTTGAAATGTTCGCAAGTCATTATTCAACATAATTTTAAGGGTATATGCAAGTTCTAAGAACTAGGATGCCTGGAGTACAAACGCTACGCTGCTGTGTGGCGGGAGTAGCGGCCAGAAGTTGTACTTGGCGGAATTGGCGCGCAGAAAAAAACAGACAGGAAACGGGAGCCCAACAAACAAAATTTGGAGTTACTGTACAGTCCTCTTCATTCGTATATCTGAAAGTTCGTAACTACGACTTCTGGCCGCTACTCCCGCCGCACAGCAGCGTAGCGTGCATACTCCCAGCATCCTAGTTCTTTGTACTTGTGTATATTCCTAAAATGATGTTGAATAATGACTTACGAACATTTCAAGTCTCATTCGTAAGTAGAGGGGTTGATTTCAATGATTTGATTATATTTTGTATTTTATGTCTGGGACTTCTTATTCAGTATTGAACATAATCCATCCATCTGTCTTCTAGCCATGGGTCATGGGGTACTGAATGTAATAATAAAAATTAATTATTATTATTAGCATTGTGATTAAATTTGTTAGCTGCTATAGCAGAGGAGGAGGACTAAACAGTATTAAAAGCCAACATTTCAGAAAAGTGACAGCTGAAGCTAAATTGATATTTTGATAGAAACAAAGATCAATAGACCACATGAAATTAAACTTTATTTGCCATTTGTACAAGCACATAGGAATTCTTTACATATGCCAATGGAGATGACTATGTGGCTAAGCATGGGATTCAAACTAGCAACCTTCAAAGTAGAGACACAGCAACCCACTGAGCCACACACAGCTTCAGATATGATGTATGGACTATCAGGGCATCTTTTTACAAGGCAAAACCTGGCCAAGCTGCGTCACGGTATACTTTTTAGTGATCTGGAGTCCCGCAGCTGGCACTGCATTCCTGTCACTCACCCGACTTCCTGCCACGGCACACACGGGAAGCGGCGACGCAGGAGTGCCGTGGCGGGTGGCTGGCAGACCTGGTCGGGGGTCCGTTTGCAGTCAGACTTACATAAAAGTCAGAGAAAGAAAAGAGAGCTCTTTGAGGCGGAGGCTCACAGGGGCCTGTGTCAGTCTCAGAGAAGGAGCTTCCGGAAGATTCCAGGAGGTAGCTAAGGCAGTGGGGCGTCTTGGTAACCGGAGCTTTTTAGCAGGGGTGTGCGTCGTACATATACCAGGAAATACATTCAAGGGACAATAGCAAAAGCAACGCTACATTATTAACAAACATTTTACCACATACACACATAGCGGATAAAAAAATGTAGACTAGCAGAGGAAAAACGGAGTGATGCGATTGTAAAACAGATGCACGCTTACAATTCTGGTCTCTAATAAATTGAATGAAAATAAAACGTGTCACGCAAATCCATCATGCAAATACACATGATCTTATTTCCACATCCCATAAACATAAAACAAAATTCCATAAATGCTGATTATGTATTGGGTTCGGAGAGGAAAGTCATCAAGTAATCAGCATTTATCCGTCGGAATGCCTCCCCAGTGATAAGTGTTCACGGTATAAATCATGAGGGCGTCAGGTGATTACAGATCAGGTAAAAGGCCCATCTCATCACACAGTGAGTGTCAAAGGTCACCTGAGCTACATTGACGCTGGTGATAAAACGCATCGATTAGCAAACCATGCTAACGAGACGTCACAGCAAGTGCCCAGGGGCGTCCTTAAAAACCCAAAGCGTACATCGGCTAACCGAGATGTCAGACCGTAAATCAGCACAGCGTTTTACAAGGTCGAAGCGCACTGTCTGGGAGAAGCCAGAAAAACGTGATCTTCACGCAAACGCAGAACAAATTTGTTTGGTGTCAATAAAACTATAAAGGATCCCTAAAGATATAAAGAGAGACATGATGTAAATGGGATGAGGGTTTCCTGTTCCATATCACTGAACACATGGCATGGCCAGTGGTCCAGAATTGAAAGGGTCTATTCAATCTGAAACTTCCTTTCAGACAGGAGATGCGACGGGAACAAAACACTGATTAAATGCATATGACAGAGAAGGACACAGAAGAGCACAATAAAGGCAGAAAAATCCTTTATGGGTAGCGATACACCGCTAGTGAAACTGACTGCTCTGCTTTTTGATGATGCAAGTACTGTATAGCTTGCCGTTTAACCACATGACTCATTTTGACACAAATATCTGAATCCACTTCTTCACATTGATCTTATTCAAGTTTGCACAAGTGTGGACGGATATGAACATTTGTAATTCCAGCATAAGTCACTGGATCTGAATCTAAGTTACATAAAGGCATCCCCCTATATGAGTCCAATGCATTCCTGGAAATAGGTGATAGTTACTTCAGATGGGCAGGTTCCATATTACAAACACTCTTCATTAGTCAGGTCATACCTGAGATCCCGGTCCAGGTATCTGTGAAAAGCGTGACCCCTCTGGGTGAATTCCCAGCCCTGCGGTGCCCTCGTTCTGTCTCACTAAGCCTCAGCCGCGTCTGTTTAAGCAAATTACTTAAAGCGAATTACTTATGATGACTTAATTTGCATAATACCCACCCATTTGTGCAGCAGTCCCTTAAATTAATATGCATCAATAATACACAAAAGTACTCAAATAGAATGCAGTAGCCTTTTGCATGTGAATTAACCACATGTTTGCATGTCCCCACAGCTTTGACCACGTTCGCCATTTCATAACAGAAAACGGCAGAGTTAAAGTCCTTTAACAGAAAGCTGCTACACAGCAGCATATTTAAAAGAGCCAGTCTTTCTGCGCTGCTGAATAGAAGATAATTCTTAAATTGGAGACAAGGCACCAGTGACAATAATCATCATGAGTCAGAAGAGCCACGGGAACGATCTGGTTTCCTGGAACCCATTCGCCTAACTGTATTCCTCTGGTGTATTGAAAGATGGCATTTAAAACTGACTAGCTACTCTCATGCTGTCTATTCAAATGCCTTTTTTTTTTTACAATGAGCAGAACATTAAAGAAAATCAAGTATAAACTCAGTTTAAGGTCCCAAGATGTTATTTTTGCTTTACACCCTTGATACTCAGCAAATGATTCGGTACTCTGTGAAGTAAATTTACCAGTCTGGCAGATGTGTATGATAAAAATCACCAAACGTAAGCTTATTGCCTTGTTGAATAGGCCTATATATATATATATATTAAGCTGTTTTTTCATATACCTAACCTGCTTCAAACAACACCGTTCTAGCGGTTGCTTTAAAAAAAATAGTTATTTACTCACACTAATAGAGAAACTTAAAGCTAAACATCCATCCATCCTATTTAGGGTCACAAGTGGTCAAATGCTAAACAGTGTTCTTGAAATACAAATGTTTTCTTTTTGGTACTGCTAAAATCAGATACGCATTTACCGATCTTTATATATTATTCAACCTAAATTGTATTAACAAAAACTCTTTTTTATTTTTATTTTGCTTACATTGGATACCCTTGATTTACTGTTACTGATGATCAGAGATGGAGAAACTGAAAAAAATACGTATATATACCATTAAAAAAAGTATGGTAGCAGCATTTCTGAGAGTTCTTAAGGCATATGTGTGCAATGCTAGACCTCATTTTCAGCTCTGTGGGAGAGTTAAAAGCCAGCTGGCATCGGCGTGCGATTACGTGTTGTATATCCATGTACAAGTGCCATCATCCCAAATCACCCACTCATGCTGACAGCCAGTAGTTATCAGCAGAGTTCATGCAGACAGTGTCAGATCTGTGACTTACAGCTTACGCAAGGCATTGTGGGAAATGTCCTTCTCAGCGCCGCTAAGAGTCTGACCCCTGGGGAGTTATGAAACCGGGCAGCTAGATACTTCACAGCTAACTTCTAAAGGGTGTAACAGAAGGATCCCTCTTACATCTGCATCCTGTGGGCTACAGAGATACTTTCTACTCTGCTTCATGGGCACTAAAGCCAAAGCAAGAAGCCAAAATTGTAATTCTATTTGCAAAATAGGAAAAAAAATTATGTGAAATGAACAGTAACAGTACACATTGCTTATTTGAATTTCATTTGGCTAATCTAAATTATTCTGTACATTTGCTTCTGCCATTCCATTGCCCTGCAGTAGGGGGTGGTAGCATTAGGGTGTGCCCAGCTATTTTCTTTGAGTGTCGGTGCACAGGGAGGAACATGATCAGAAAAATGTCTGGAGAGTACTTGCCTGGAAATGCTGTCTCTTGTTAGGTTCTGTGTTTGCCCTCCACTCTTTGAGAGACACGTATGAACGGGGCCCTTTGTGTTTTATCGTTTGCACAGAATCAAAGTTTTTTTTCCACCTTTCTTTTTATCCACCCCTCCCCCCTCCCCCCTCCTGCCGGTACAGCACCTCTCACAACAGAATAATTGAGTAGAGGCTTTTCAGCTGCCCGCAAAAGTGATTGCTGTAACAAATGCTTAGAAGATAACAGGCAGCTTGGCCATAGCACCCGGATGCAAGGGCTACAGAATAACAACGTTCCGATAAATAAAATAAATCACACGGGTTATCTAATGCAGTACTGTTACATAAATGCTAAATGCCATTGCGAAAGCAACCGCCCTCCAATCCGAAGACGAGAACAAATGAAAGGAGAGTTTAAAGCACACTGTGCGTGACAATGAAGCCTAGCAAAGGTGGTGTTTGGGGGGGGGGGTGTTTCTACCCTGCGACTGATTTCATTTATTCCACGACAGGCAAAAAAATCGAGGAAAACCAGGCAAATGAGAGAGAGACAATTTGTTTGCTTCCCTGAAATATCCAGCCACATAATTTCCACAAGTGCCAATACAGGGTGATGGAAATCTGAGGGCCGATTGCGGGAAGCGCAGGGCGGACGCACACTGAGCAAAGCACGCACCTTTGGAATATGGGAGGAAACCGGAATACCGGGGAGAACATGCAGACTCACACACACGGAGCTGGAATGGAACCCACAGCTATAGAGGTGTGAAGCTACAGCGTTATCTGATGAACTGTTACACCTAGTGTTACACCTAGAATAGAAATGAACAAATCAAAATGAAGTAACGGCAATCAATGCCAATCTAAGCATCGCCTTTTGCAGAGAATTGATATCATTCTAGAATTTAATATTGTGAAATACAAAAAGGCAAGAAATGTGTCTGAATTTTAATTTGGTTACTTAGGATTATTATTCTGTGTGTCTCTGCTATAATGCTTTCATTGAAGGATTTAATGATATTTAAGTTGCAAACAGGGTGATTTGCCTGAAATATTTACAGAATAAATAAACTAAATGAGAACTTAATCTAGAAATAATATACAAAAAAAACATAAACCTATATTCTCTTTGGGAATGGCAAATATAAATCACGCGACAAGCATCAGTTGAATAAATGAAAAGTTCTAATTAGATTTAAAATCTTTGCGATATAGATTATTAGTGGAATTTTCCAGAAGTTGCAGAGGGGAGTCTGATCAGATGGTCCCCTGTGAGGGCTGTGCATTCCCAAGGGCCCCTCCCAGTTTGATGTCCTAATGGGAAAACAGAGAATCTCATGCCTACATTCAGGTGTGATTCCCTTCCAAGCAGCAGAAAAATGACAGAGAGCGAGAGAGAGAGATTGTAAGTGTGTGTGTGTGTGTGGGTTATGTATACATTACATTGTGGGGACATTTGGTTGTCATAGTTTGGAGGTTGCCAAAAAACTACTAGGAGCATCTTAGTGGGTTACGATGCTCTGTCTATGATCAGAAGGGTACTGGTTCAAATCCCAGGCTCCACAGAGTGTTTTTTTATCATTGGATGACTACAAATGAATGTCACTTTGAAGAAAAACACTGGACGAATCACAGGAAAGCAGATCTACTTATAGGAGCTGCGTATCCCATAAAGGTGATTCACTTGGTAAATGTACAGTCACTGATCTTGTTTGTGCAGGTTTAGAGAGAAACTTAACATTCTAAAACGAGGTTTTTACTGTCAGCTATACATGATGCTCCCCCCCCCCACCCCGATTGACAACCTC
>JAABNX020000151.1:3849820-3860245 GCA_015163995.2 Mormyrus lacerda
TTTCCTTTAATTGTGCTCACCTGGCAAACTAATTATCACAGGTGTCCAAGATTGATTTGAGTGATCCAAAGAGCTATGAGACACAATACCATACATGTGTTTAATTGAAAAACAAAATATTTAATCTTTATGACACTTAGATACGATTTGCATAATAATTTGGAACATGGTGTAGACGAGTGAAACAACGGGCTGATTTATTGTACAAAGGAGAGACGTGTTTTTACGTTAACGGGTGAGCCAGGTAGCTACAGCTCATTATTTTCTGAGTTTAGAGATGGCCGCAGGAGGTCGAACCTCAGGTACAGCAAGCTAGCGAGTTGTTTATCGTTAAGCGATTCAGGCTAATTTCACCATAGGCTGCGTAACTGCGCTCGATTTGGCCCAAACCCAGACGGCCCTGAATATTTGTATGTTTTATGATGTAGCTTCACCCAGTGGGAGGCACAGTGAGGGCACGGGGCCGGATTCGGGTGATCGTTGGTGTTTCCACGGCGATTGATTAGCAGCCCCTGCCTTGCATGCCCACAGGTAACTCGTTAATGGAACCCAGCTGGCTCTGTTTAAGCTAATTGCTGTGTTAGGGGTTTTGTAGGGTCAGCTGGGTGTATTTGGAGAGGAATTGTTCTGGAGGAGAAATAAGGTGAAGGATGGACCAGATGGATGTACTGGATCTTTCTTTAAATAGCTTTGTTTTTATGGGTTTTTAGTCTTTTCAGTGTTGTTTGAACCCTTTCAAAGGTCCCTTTAAAGGGCCTCAAACCATCTTTATGTTCCCGTTCTGAGTAAAGACATCTGAACCCTGGTATGCTGTGTCTCTGTCCTTGTGCCCATATGCCGTCTCACAATGTGACACAACAGCATCCCCAGAAACAACACCTAGAGATTAATGGTAGCAGACAAAACTATGGAGATCAAAGATTCAAATGGACTCCATGGACGTTCTTAGGTCTGACGTTCTTATGTCTGATTTCTCGGGACACACATCTGATTACTCGCTATAGCCCTGAGTATTTTTAGCTTAGCACTGAGTATTTCAGCCCTGAAACCAGTCTTCCTTCCATCAAATATAAAGTCAAGCCCCAGGTAAACTTGACTTAGGCCCTGATTTTTTTTAATAGCTAGAAACGGACTTCCATTCAAATTTCATTGTTAAAGCACGTCCCAATGTTCATGCTACTAAAGAACATAAGAAATTTACAAACGAGAGGAGGCCATTCGGCCCATCAAGCTTGTTTGGGGAGAACTTAACTAATAGCTCAGAGTTGTTAAAATCTTATCTAGCTCTGATTTAAAGGATCCCAGGGTTTTAGCTTCCGCTACACTAGCAGGAAGACTATTCCATACTCTGACTACACGCTGTGTAAAGAAGTGCTTCCTCAAATTTGTTTTAAAATGTTCTCCCGCTAATTTCCTGAAACTGAAATAGCCATTTGGCTGAACAGCATCCAGACCTGTTAGAATCTTGAATCTTATATACCTGGATCATGCCCCCCCCTTAGTCTCCTTTGCTCGAGGCAAAAGGTCATAATGAAATCCAATCAGGATGAAGCTTTAGTGAAAACTTACTGACTTTTGGTTACTTTACCTGACAGTCACAAAGAGAACTTGCAATCCCCATCCCCTAAAAATAAACTACTGTTGAACAAAATTCAGAAAATAACTTTTTCTGTCAACAAAGAATATATTTGGTCTGTAGTAGCCCTTTGCTATGATAACTCTGTGACAGGTATCCCATCCAGGGTCTATCCCAACCTTATGTGCTGTGCTGCCTGGAATAATTCCCCCCATATAAATTGATTAACAGTGGATTTCAATATCCCAATTGTTATTATTTTTCAAAAAGCTAGACATGTTTTCATTTAAGCTAACATCAGCAGAAAAAAATGAAATGATTTCTGTTTGACAGATTCGTGTTGTGCTTACATTTTGAAATTTCATGCAGAGAATAACTCAGCTGGGCTGGGCGGAACAACGGAGGTCGTTGATTATGGGATGGATGTTTTACACCGTGGTGGGCTAAAATTGAGGAATGCAAAGAGAGGGACTCCTGGAGGCAGCATTAGTGTCATCGCAGCTGGAACCGGAGCAGAACAATCACTCCGGGCCCGGACGGCGCTCATCACATGCCGGATCCGCTCAAGCATCCCATTTTAATGTGAAACTGTCTTTTCCCATAATGCATAGCACACTGTGCCTGTATTGTCAGGCTTCTAGCATGAGATTATTTTGAAATGCAGCAAATCTCAATGTACTGTACATAATTTATAGAATATTGTAAGACTGCAGGATATTCTTCGGTAGATAATAACGAGGGGGGGGGGGTGTACTGTATACAGTTTATATTATCATGTGATTTCTGTGAACATATTGCAGCCTCGTTACACAAACACAGCAATTAGACTACAGCAGGCTGGAGAGGGAGAGGAGGGCGTATTGAACAATTAACATGTTGATTCCAAGCTGTACCCCCCTTGTTTGGACAATCTGTAATCACGGTATAAAACAGATCTTCCCTCCATAACCGCGGCCACGTCGTCTTATGGGCTTGGTAAACACTTTGCAGTGAAGATGACAAAATTGCAAAGACGTGACCCCAGGAAGAGGCTGATTCTATCTGAGCCTCATCAGAACATCTAAACATCGCGGGAGAAGCTTGACAGCTAAATTGCCGTCAAAATATTAGTCTGTATCGAATGTGTATCTGACGGGAAATATACTGAACCGCAGGACAAATGAGCCGTCTGTTTTCACAAACTGCTTATCGAGACAGGGCGGTGAGGCGAAGCCGATTCCGCAAAGCAGGGGGGCATCACGGGGCACAACCGCACACATACCGGGGCAATTTAGAGTCACCGGTTCACCTGAGGCGGAGGTGTGAAAACAATAATACCTCCCACTGCGACAACATGCTGGTCCTTCTAGAAAGTACTACGCCCCCAAAAGGCAGAGCAACCACTCATTATTTTTTATAAGTATTAAAAACTGTAATCATTCTATTTTGTTTTCTTCAAAGTAATATATAAATATTTCAAACATTTATCATTTAAAAAAAAAAACAAAACAAGATTCATTTAAAAAGAAGGTTAGACAAAGAAAACAAAACATAAATCAGAGAAGTATGTTAGGTTACGTTTGCCTAATTAAAATGCATAAATCATAAAAAGCTGACGCAATTTCAATGCATGCCTTTTTTAATATTACTTTAGGACTGACTCATATATCCCTATTCTGTTCCATACTGTTATATTAGACATACATTAAAGCAGTCATGATCATGAGATACCGGCCTCCTAAACTGCATATGATTTATGCATATGAATGCTATAAATATACTTTTGCAAAGCTTACAAGAAGCATATTTTGTAAAGCATTACTCTCCATGGGGTTACGAGGACCCTCTTTCATCATCTTTATTAACGCCTGTCATTGACCCCCGTTCCTATAAAAGCAACCCCCCCCCCCACGCCCCCAATTTGTGGGACTGGTCCTATGCAAATGCACACAGCCCCCACCACAGCCCTGAGAGGAGGGAGCAGTGATTAACGTATGAGCCTCACCATTTTCCCCCCGGCCCTGGCCCCTGACACTTTTATGTAAAGTGAAGGTGAACCAGGAAGGTGGCCGGGAAGATTAAGAGAAACAGCCCCCTGCCAAAAAAAAAGGAGAAAAAAAAAATCCCGTCTCCCTAGAAATGTATCTCCATGACAGGGTCTAATTTGGTGTGTCTGAGAAGGAGCGGCAGGCGAGCGAGAGACAGGCAGGCCCAGAGGCCAGATAGCACAGATGATGTGTGATCGCACCGAACTGGCATCCCATCTCGTAATGAAAGGCAAGACGGTGAAACCGGCTAGTCACACACGGATTACCGCAACTCGCTCTCCGCTGGCCCGTCTAAAGCCAGACACGCCATCTTATTTTGGGAAAGGAGAGGAAGGTGTAGAATATTTAGACGGGAAAAAGGAGAAGGTAAAAATGGTCATGGGGGGGCGGAGGCCATTTTAGCCACAAGTGCGACGGTCAGGAAAAGATACACTCCAGTTCTCAGCTTTACTTTCTTACTGTAAAACCTGGTAAAAGCGGCTCCAACCACAACGTGACGGTAATAAGTGACTGGATAAAGCGACTGCGCCCAGAAAGGGTTTATTTTCTGACAGTAACAGGCCCCAGAAAAGGATCCACAGTGACAGCGCGTGGACCGGACGCCCCGCCGTTCTCTAGGCCCGCAATGAGTGGGAGAACATGCCTGAGAGATGCAGTCTTGAGGGTCTTTTATTTTCTGACGGGCAGGATGAAAAAAATTTAAAAAACCAGAAGAAGCAAAGGGAATCACCCAGGCCCTTGTGACAGGTCCGAAAGATCATGAGAAACAACGGGCTCCAAATGAAACCGGCAGCGGGGAAATGGTCGGAAAACGCAAATGCTGTCTAGGAAGCAGAGGAAGGCGGCGGAGCAAGGGCAGACAGAAGAAGAACCGCGGGCTGTGTGTCCAAAGTCGAGAGGCTGGGACGTGAGCCCGATCACGAGGAAGACAGAGACAGCACAGCATTAAATCATACAGCAAACAGAGTCACCTAACCCCCACTGCGTGATCTCATTGGGGACAGAACCATCGCCGCTGTGTTCGCTGCCATGACTCGCATCACCTACAGAGGACCTCGAGACCAACTCCTAGGCGATCCGGATAAACCACTCTATAGGTTTCGGAATTGAAACGTGAGCCCGGGTAAAGCGGACGATTACTTAGGAATGTAAACATTTCATGAAGGTGAACAAACAAAGAACACAGCTCAGCACCCTGGGACTGGAATTAAATAAAGTTAAGATGGTTGGTGTGTAACGCCTTTTCAGATAAGCGTGAGGGATTACTGCTGTTTCTGCTTGGTAGGAGGCTGACTAATTAACTAAACTCAGGCCCTGACAGGTCCAAGACTCTTTCAAACCTGCGCCTTGTAACCTGTTAAATGTTCAGTGACGTTAAAGGCTGCACCAAGGTAAAAAATAAAAATTTAATGATGCCGACTAGGTCGAAAACAATGGTACGTATTTGTATTATAGGCATCTTATAATATAATATGACACTTCAGTTAATAACCTGAGTTGACAGCGATTATAACTATCCAAAATTTATTTATATTTAATTTCATATGAAGGAGAGCAATTTTGATAAAAATAACATAGTGTAGCACCGGCAGGGCGCATGTCCCAGCATGCCTCGTGTGGAATTGTAAATAGCCCTTGTTGTATTGCTGTTGTTAATGGTAATGTTAATGGGTACATTTTCCTATTGTCGCGTGTGGGTTTGCCCATGTCTTGTGTGTACCCAGTCTGATTCTCGTGTGTGTTTAGCTTGTGTAAATCTTCCACCGTGTGTGCGTCTTGCAGTTCGGCGTCTGACAACCTTGTGCTTCCCATCTGTGTATTGAGTTCGGTGCTCGTTGGGTGCCTGTTGTATTCCTTTTCGGAACTAGTAATAAAGAGTGTGATTTCCCCAGCAAGCGAGTCTCTGCGTCTCTCTCTACTCCCGCAATGCATCTGTTCGCCCGGTGCCACGCTGGTGTCAGAAGTGGGATCCTGGAAGTGATCCCGCTGATGTGGGCGTTGATCACCATCTTCTGGCAAGCTTGCTCCAGCTTGGCGGACCTTGAGGTGGCAGAGAAGCGACGGCACCCCAAGAGAGACACGGAGCTCGTCTGCTGGTGCTGCAGAAGAGACTTGCACCAGAGCCTCCGGCAAACGAGCAGGGGATGCCGGAGAAAGAGAGGTACCCTCTGCTCCATCCAGGACGCACTGGACCCGCACATCACACCGTGAGCTTAACGAGCAGCGGGAGCATCACGACCGGGAGCAGCTGCGGGAGCCCGTAGAGCAGGAGCGATAGGTGCTGGAGCATCTGCGCGGTGAGTTAGCCAGCTGGGAGAAGGAGCGCAGCCACCAGAAGTGCCTGGCCGAGGCAGCAGCGGCGGCGCTGCATGACTGCGAGATGGTGCTGCTTGGCCAGGAGGAGGCATGTCGCAGATTGGAGTCCCAGCTATCTTAGAATCACCGCAGGCTGCAAGAGGCGGAGGTCGTGCTGACTGAAGTAGGGCAAGCTACTGTGCAGGGCCGCCCGACCCTGCTAGCAGGAGGCCCCATGGCAGGACCAGCCTGCCCCACAACACCAGGGCCCTCTCAAGCAGGGTAGGAAGAAGGGCTCGGGCCAGTTCGGTGTCTGACAACCTTGTGTTTCCCATCTGTACATTGGGTTCCGTGCTCATTGGGTGCCTCTTTTAGTCCTTTTCAGGACTAAATGATGATTTCCCCAGCAAGCAAGTCTCTGTGTCTCTGTCTGCTCTCGCGGTGCCTCAGTCCGGCTGGTGCCACAATATTGATATAAAGTACTTTTACTCCAGAGCAAACAAAGACATTTTATTTCTTATTATATTATAGCCTCTGAAACTAACAGGATATACAGGACATATTAAAACTGAGAATAAAACCCTTATATACAAACATTCAAAGTTTAACACGTTTTATGTATTCAAACGTAATGGGCGACAGTTTCAAAACAGAACTGATGCCTCCAATCTATATTATTTTTGAACCATATTTTATTTACTCGTTTTGACAAAAGCTACCACACACTTTCATTTGCTGTTTTTATGTGAAACACTGACTGTAAATTATTTTTGTAGGTTCCGGAAGATTAACGCAAAACCCAAACACTGAACTATTTCCATGGACAACAAAATGCTGAGATGACGCAGAAGGGAGACTAAAAATCGGTGTCACTGTCACCGTGCGAACGATTTGTCGTCTTTTAACGCCGGTCCTCGATATGCATTATGCATCACGTCCCACTGTTGTTCCCAATAACGAGGCGGGACGTCGAATTTAAACACTACAGTTTCATTCATAAAATGTCTTTAGCGTATGACATAAAGCTGTCATAAGATACAGCGGAACACTTAGCGGCAGAGGGGAAAAAAAGCGATAATGTCATTTAACTCGATTTAGCCAAAATGAAGAACAAGGCGCGCGGCAACGATTTACGCTTTGACAGAAACAGCCACTCCCGAAACAGGCCTAGGGGACGCCCGCAAAAAATAATGGAGGCACGAAAACATTTAACTATCAGTTACTGCTATATGAACAACAATCATGCCAATGAAACTTATGCCTAGAGCACATTTAGTTACATATAATACACAGAATAATGTATGGTGCCGCAGAATTCCATTTTATAAAATTACAAGGACACATGTACCTCTGACTATCAGCAGTTCAGCGTGCATCACCTGCAAAGTGCATTGTCAACAAGAAATCAATTTGACTGGGCCGTGCAATTACATTGTCCAGTTAGCCTGGCATTTTGCAGTGGGGAGACGCAATCTTGTTGTGCAACAACTTAGCGATTTATCACCCTGCAGTGAGCGGAAGTTGTGATGGATAACTCGCTTTTGACCTGTACACAGGTCCCGGCAGAGCGCACAGGGCCCCCTACAACGAGGGTGATTCTCTGAAGTACATGAGTAGCTTAACAATGAAGCCTCAATCCTCAATCCACCATCTTGGCTGTTTTTCCAGTTGTCGCCATGGGTTTGAAAAAAGATACACTTTCTTTCTTTAGAAATATTAACTTATAACATCCCCCCACCCCACTTACCCAAAAGGTGATTATTTGAAGGACTGCACTTACTGAAAACTGTGCATAGCTAAATCAACGATGTTAATTCGACTTTATAAGTCCTGGGAAGGGAGGGGGGGTTGAATTAGCACGGCCAAATATCGTGGTGTGAGCTTTATGGGTTGTATGATGCCTTGAGGGATGAAATGCATGTTTTGTCCAAGTGCTTTTGTCCCTAACTTTGTAAGGATTTTAAAAACACTGTATCGGCACTGAATAGATCTTCAGTAGGTCTCTTTAGGTTTCTACCATCTTAAAAAAAATCTTTGGCTCAGTTTTTTCCCCATTGATGACAATGAAATTCTCTCTGGGGTAAAACAAAACTGGTGCTTAATTGAAACACTGGTAAATTGCTCTTTTAGTTCCTACTTGAGTATAAGAAAATTTTGTTATACGATTATGAAATAAGAAGATGGCGTGTCATTACTGGAGAAGCTTTTTTCAGCCAATAATGGTTTGGTTTATAGCTGGTTTATGCAATATGATAGATCATAAAATGCTGTAATCATATATAATAATCAAAATCATTTCACTCACTGCCATAAAACATGTGTCTGAAATATTAATTAAGTCTTCATATTTGCTTTCATATAGAATCTTATAGAATCCAAAACACTTTCATTAATCCAGGGTCATGTCTGATGTTGGAATAGTGGGATTCACAAACACATTCCAATACAGCAATATGACTTAAATATTCATAGTCATGTAAATATGTAGCATTAAGTAATAAGTTGTTGTTATTATTTTAAGTACGATTGGTGGTACTTGATATATTACTGTTATGTTTACTATTGATTGAAATTGTTAACATTGATTTTTCAGTAACCACTTATACAGTGCAGGGTCAAGAAAGGTAGGAGTCTATCCCAGGGTGCACCAGAAAACGTGATGCCAGTCCATCACAGGGATCAGCGAGCCACCTAAACCACGTGTCCTTCGGCTGTGGACGGTGACCGTGATTCACAGGTGGAATTTCTAGAGAGCCTTCAAACTCCTGCACAAAACAGATGAACCCATAGCCCCGCAGGTCTAGAAGTGCAGGGCAGCTCTCTGACAAACTGGAATGAAGTTTAAAAGAAGTTTAAAGAGTTTAATAGGCAAACAGTGACGTTACTGCGTCTTGTAAACATCCACAAGGAGCCAGCTTGTCATTCTCAGTATAAACGATCAGCACGTAAATCATCATGAAGAAAATGGAAGAGATGTTTGCCTGACGTTGCTTTTTTGGCCCAGTCCACTTTTATTTATTTTTTTAATTCTTTGGTTTCCAATAAAGCTTCCCCTGAAAGAGTATCCACACTACACACTTTGCTGTTGTTTCAGTATCAGCATGCGCACAAACACCTACTCCGATTTTTAAACTCGCCCCCACTAAATATCCTTTCGCACTTTCTTGAAAGACGTGAGATAATTCTAGTCGGATATGAATCAAGTTTCCTACAGAGTCATTTTTCACTATTTTTTTTTAAACTTCCACACACAACAACAGCACTACCGGGATACAAAGAATTTAGTATTTCAGGGGTTCTTTGATAATTTTCCTTAAAATATTTGGCCAAGTAGTACAAAATATGGATTGGATCAATACACACAAGAAAACGCATATGGGATTAATGCTGGACAATGTACTGGTCAATGCATGACCTTCCACTAAAAATACTAACTCCAGTATTTAGAACCAGGATGATATTTCAAGTGGTAGCAGTAAGGACTGAAACGTTGAAACATTTCTGGTTGTATGTAAGTAAAACGAAGGACAACAACCACAGGAGATAAAAAGTAAGAGAAACATGACATTGACAAACATAAATAGGTATTTGGAACTGGCTTCACAAGAATGGAGTGAAGTACCTCAGGTTTAATTTACTTTATTGTGTACACCTAGTTAGTAGGGTAAGGCCTACCCTCTGCACACCACGATGGTGTTATCTTTGTATCTCTGGCCTTCCTGGAAGCGTCGAGTCTGGCCATTCTCCCCTGATGGCAGAGCTGCCCCTTACTGGATGTTTTTTGTTCATTACATCATTCTGTGAATTCTACACACTGCATTGTGTGAAAATCCCAGGAAGACGGATGTTTCTGCAATGCTGGAACCAACAATCACGTCATGCTTAAAATCGCTTAGATCTCACATCATAGCCGTCATAGCCATGCAAATGCTAAGCCAAACAGTATCTGAACCTCTTGTCCCTCTCTGCATGCTTTACGTATTCAACTACAGCCATATGATTCACTGTTTGCATTAACAAGCAGGTGCACCTAGTAAACTGCCCACTGGGTGTATATTAACTCCGCTGTAAAAATAGGTAGCTAGTGCATTTCCCGAGTGCTATTAAAATATTTAAGTGGAAATTTGTTGACTTAATTCAATGGAGGTGCAGCCGAGTATGTTTCAAAGCTTTTTGCCATCATTTTCCATGCCTGTTTATTTATTCAAACTACCAGTTTGAACATTTAATTTCATGAATAAAATTACATGCTTGTATTGGGGTCTAACACTGGCATACGGAGAATATGGCAACATTTGGCCGTGTTCACAGGGGGGACCAAAGGCACAACAATCTTAGCCGCAAACACTGCCCGCAATCATGTTTTCCCAAACTCTAGGTGCATGCAGTGATTTTATAATTGTTTGATGCACTTTTACACATTCAGTGAAATGTGAGAAAGATATTGTGGATTTGGGTTTAACGGTGCTCCGGTTTTTATGCAGGGAAAGCTTGTAAAAGCAGAAGTTCTACTGCTATGGCTCCTAG
>JAABNX020000151.1:3882973-3899272 GCA_015163995.2 Mormyrus lacerda
CCCCCCCCCCCCCCCCCCCACGGTAAAGCATGTGATCCTCACACCACCCACTGAGCAGGCAATGCGTCATATTTACTTATTGGTGTAGCGGAGAGGTGTGACAGTGTTAATCAAAAGGGGGGGGGGGATGTGTTTGGAAGAAAGAAAAAAGCCCCATAGTCCTCAAGACAGCTGCCAACCTTAGTGACGTTATGCAGATATATTAGGGAGGTGGATCTGATATGACAAAAGCTGCATTAAGAGTCATTACTTCACAGTAAGAGTCTCAAAGTCTCAAATGCACGACTTACTACTATCAGAACTCCAGCATTCCAGATTACCTTTCAATAATATCAATTATTCCGTCATACCGTTAGCCTTATAATTAAGAACAGATTACCTTAGAGTAAACACGTTATCTAAATTAAGCACCGTTTAGATTAAAATCATTGTTCTTCATGGTAAACACTTAATTGTCTCATTGTTTTTAAATTGCCACTTGATTCCAGAATTTACTGCAAAAGACCTTATATCCCCCGACAAACAAGTTTAGTGGTTACTAATTATGTTTAATGCCTATGGTGTGTTGTATTTTTAGTGCGTTATTTTCAAAATGTAAAATTCTGTGAAAATGATTCCCTTTTGAATCAGCTTGTCTATTGAGCAGTGATGGAAATGCCATCCACATAACAATGGATGCCTACATAATTTTAACATTTATTTGAATTCTGAAGTAGGCATCTAGACTTTACATTAAATCTGTTTACATTTAGGGGAAAATGATTAAATTCAGTTTTTAAGAAGCACGAGTCTCTTCCACCTTATTTTTAGTGATTTATTATTTTTAGTGATTTATGTGATGCCTGATGTACCACTGCCATGGGAATGAGTAATATTCATGTACAGAAAACAAGATCATTAAACAATATAAACAAAGTGATATATAGAACTGGTGCCTCACTAAGTTTGATTTCCTTCATTTTATACTGTTAGAACACAGAAATAAGAGTGTGTCTTATAAATATTTAATGAACACAAGAAGAGCCCATTAAAACACTTCAATGCATAATTGTTTTTGTAATTGTTTAACCAGTCTGAACCGTGTGGCCCTTGTGTTCGTTCACTGGAAATATTTTTCTGAACATTTCATTTACTTAGCTCCTAAATACAAATTAAAACATATATAATTATCTGAATATAATTCTATCCTCTGAGGTTGTTTGTAATATCAATAGCTTTAGGCTAGCAGATTGCATTCTGCTATTCTGCGTTTTAAACTGTGTGTTTTAAAATAATTTAAAATACATTCATAGTGACTTTTGTTAAATTGCCAGGAAAGCAGTTGCCTTCATTCGCATTCCAGGGGAAATTGGAAAGCACAGCTCCACTCACTGTGTAAAGGACTTCACTGTAAGCTAAAGCTAAATACATTCCTCTCTTTGAGTATTTAATACTCCATAGCATGATGCTACTTTTCAACCTGGCTGCTTCACTACAGCCTGCATATTTTTCACATATTCATTTTAGCCCTGATTCATAGTTCAACATGGATCTTGAAAAAGGCAGCCAGTACATTTTCAGTATGTTTTAATTGTCCCTATTTATTTGGCAGTATATATTTTAAGGCATTGGCCTGGTTATAACATATTACATAGTTGCAATGCCGGGATTGAAATCTGTGGAAGCCCTTAGTGTAACAGAACCAGTGTGCCTTGACTGAATCTCATCCCATCAGTCGACAGTTTCCATTGCATGCTTGGCAGGAATTTGCCGCAATATTGTCATATTTATACACAAGTATGCTTACTTGGGCCCTAATGCTGGCATCTGTCTGGCCTCCTAAAATTCAGACAGCTGGTCAATTTACACTCCCCCCTCCTCACCAAAGTCAGCTGGAAAATGGTCCATATTTCTTCAGACTCGTAGCACATGCTACCATTCGCACAGTCAAGTCAGTGATTAACATTAAACAATTTAGTCTAAACCTCACCAAAAGCACAATAAGCAAAGAGCTGTGAAACTGAGAGCCTATTTAAAAATGCGAATGCAACCGTACGTATTAGTGACCCTTAATTTAAACAGCACTACTTGTCCTGAAATGTGACACCTACTGAAGATTATTTTACACACAGCTCAAAATGTGGTGTTATGGAAATGAAATTAGTGCAGGAATCGCTAAAAGCCATTCTCCCGGCAATCCTACCAAGAGGTATGTACTGTGTCACTGTCTCATTACGTATCTGCTGAACCTGTGACCTTTAATGTGAAGGGATTGATGTTGGGCTCGCCAAATAAATAAACATACTCCAAAGCAATGAGATACCTTGGGCTGATTAATAGACTACTTCATGGAGAGTTAACATTATTATTGCTTGCATTTCCTGCAAATTGGAAAAAAAGTATGCAGACTGCTTTCCTAACACCGCACAAAACAGACCGGTCATTAATCTGCTCCTTTATTACATTTGTTAGCCTTGCACTGAGGTACAATCCCTCTCCTCTCGAGCAACGAGGAATCCCTCAACGAATAAAGCAAGAAAAAAAAAAACAAAATCCATTTTCTAGAAGATACCCATGCTGTTTTGTCACAAATATACACCGATAGCTTACACGGAGAGACTGTTCATTGCCCCAGACTAATCTAAACCGGTATCAGTGCTATTGGGAGGAAAAGAAATGGCACGTCAAGGAACAATGTAATCTCCTAATTATCATTTGGCACCATGGGGTTGTGCTTGATGACACATTTCTCATAATAAATATATGAGATAGGTCTCGTAATTCACTGTATTAATTAAAACATGGAAGAAAAATGTTCACTGTAAATCCACGTCCTCGATGCGTACAGAACGATAACTCTGTTTGTCTTGTCACTGACTGTTTCATACTAAGTGCCCCCCCCCCCGCCACACCCCCCGGATCTGGGCTAGTTCCCCACAGGTTTATCTGTGTAATGATCATAAAATGAATGTCCTGCCACCTGTATTGTCCCAGCACTGAATAATTCCCTCGAAATCTACTGTATGTCAGGAGCGACACAGACAACCCTTGGACAGGACATCGTTAGAACTGCCACTGTCTCTGTGGAATTTGGGTCTGCCTGAAAATTGAATAGCTGGCCCCAGTTTTTCTCCAAGCATCCTGCATGTTCTATTCTTTTTCACGTTATTTCCACTAAACATATGATATAAATATATGCATAGCAGACAAATAAGCACATACTGGGAATAAGGTGGATTGAAATGTCTTTTTCTTGATTGTATTTTCTGATGTTAAAGATACACGATATTGAATACTGAGTATTAGCAGCATTTATCATGTTCCAGTCGCAATAAACTAAGTGAGGTAATTGTGCCCCGCCCTTGAGCAGTGATTGGCCGCTGGGCTTGCTGAGGTAATTGACCATGTTCTATATGGGCACTGAGATGAACCAGAGCACTTCTCCTGCAGTCACAGTCAATAGCAACCTTTTTAAGGCTGATGTCACTTTTTACTCTTGCTATTGCTAAGTGTTGGGTTAGGAAAAAGAGAACCATTGAAGGACTATAACCACCGATTTTGAGGGGGGCAACATGTGCATCAGCAAGTTAGGATGATATACCAGTGATCAGACTGACTGGACCCCCAATTGCTCCACGGGTGCTGGCTCACCCTGTTTTCTGTGACCCCCAAACTTGCTCTCACCTGCAAGACGAGATAGACAAAAATATGCCCCCCCACCCCCCAACAGGGAAGAAGGAAGTTACTAGTCATTACTGAACCCAAAGATCACAAATTTCAACCAGAAGTTGTGCCCCGTGCCACCACCTGTGACTCCACAGCCAACATCAGGAGGAATGCTAACACCACATCTCCCAGCCCACATCTCCCGGCCCACATCTCCCGGCCAACAGCGATGCATCTTCCTTTCATAATTGCACTTTAAAATTCAGTATCCACCATAATTACTTACCCTTATCCTGTTTGCCCCTCTTTTTTTAAATCATCATTCATCTTTAATGAGGATTAAACAGAAGTTATGGGTAATTCTGCAAGTGAGGGGTTGAAGAAATGTAGCCATAAAATGGGCCACTTCCATTTGCATAAAGTCGGTAAGGTGAATTACTGGACTATATCATTATTGCTGTTGTTGAAGATGATATGTTTTAATGTAGCCATTCGAATGTCATACTAGGCCACTCAGAATGGCCACCCTACACATTCAACAGTTAACGTTACGCTGAGACGCAGCCGGTTATTCAACAGATCTGCTTTAACAAGATTTTTCATTATGGTTAAAACGGTAATGCACATTTCTCTAAGTGTCTTACAATACTATCACCTTTTATTGAACAATTTTAAAACAAAATCTGTTAGCAAAACTCTATAATTCCCCAGCTGATGTGCTAAAACATGCATTTCATCAATGCCGGAGTATTTTGCAAAAATAAAAAAAAAGCAGTTCTTTGGAGTTCACCTGTATAAAGGCGTAGTATATACTGATTTTATCCAATAAAGAAACATGATGCTGTCAACAATCTCACTCCCAGGGGAATTTCATAGCTAAGCATTCAGAACACTGAATAAATGTCAGGTTTTGGAGAAAGCATTAAATTGGTGCCACATTAAAAAGTAAGCTTCAGGCAAATCTCTTTGTAATATCCTCACAGAGGCTGGGCTTTTGGCTGGATTGCACTGACTGGACCACTGTGGCAGCTCGTTAGATCTTTCGCCCACCGTTCTCCCTGCAAAAACCCGGTGCAAAGAGATTTGTCTAGAGAATACTCAGCCAGACCTTGAAGCCTGTTTGCTTGGTATATGCAAATTATGCCATACTTCCAAAAAAGTCAACGGCACATGCCACAAAGTACTGCTGCAGAAATGCGGTACCTGTTACGGGCAGCTAAGGCACCCATTGAATCTGACATTTCAAAAGTATATTTCTTTCCTTTTGCAATTAAATATAATTCGGCTCTACAATCAAAGATGACAGGATGACAAAGATGACAAAAATGAAGTCTGGGAATGTTAAAATAGCTACAGTATTTTCCCCAACTATTTTGGCGTCTTGTGGCGCTTGCATGTCAATTTGCAAACAGATTATGTCTGTGAGTGGAGACAGTAAACTAAAGAATGCAGTATGCATTCAGGTCAGTCTGTTAGGGGCGACATTCAGGTAACAAATGAGAAGAAAGAGGTCCATTTTTTCCTCCCTAATTTCCAAACAAAGTCACCACTGAAGAAGGAGCATATTACAGACAAAAAAAAAAACATCCCAGCGTCATAAATTAGAGATATTACATCTATCAAGGAAGTACCTATCAAAATATTGTGGGAAAAATATTTAAACCAGACGTGCCATCAATAAAACAAACCTAAAAGAGCGGATTGTTACCTTGACATCTGTTTGGCAGCGGTCAGCTGTTACTTTTCTCCAGACCTTGAAGAATAATGAATATTACTCCCACTGCATTGCTAAAAACGTTAACTCCATAATGCCTAAATCAGCATGGAGGGCATATGGTACTTTGCTTAAAGAGCTTGGGGCATCTGGGACTCGTGAATGGAGGAAACGCAGCTCTGCGAAGCAAAGTCAGGACTGATGGAAACAGAGGGAAAAGTGCTTTGTACCCATAACGGAGCTTAACAGAGTATTAGATGTGTTATATTACACATTACGCAAGGAAAGTGAGAGTTTTAGCCTTATTTAGTCAATTTTCCATCCATACATCCCTCCATCGATCCTGCAAATGTTCCTCCGCCCATCCCAGGTAGCGTAGAAACAATTTTATGCGTTGATTGACTGGGATTCACATTGCTTAAAAATGACAAACTAGCCTTTCTTTAGAGAGATATGGATTTGAAAGAGAGCTGCCATTTCTGATGAGGAAATGCAAATGAACTGAGGCAGGGGTGCGTGAAGCTGGTTACAGGGGGATTGTGGGATATCACGGCGGGGCCCCACAGAGGAGGTTCACATGAACAAGGTCACAAGTGCCCACGGTGTTTATTATCTGGCGCTTCACCTTGGTTTAACGGGCGTGTGCGCATAACGCAGGGGAGCGCAGATGGCATTTAACTCTTGGTGTGCCACTGAGTGTGCCAACTGGACCAGCTGGCGCCGAATGGTGCTGGAGAGCTGAGGCCATTAATCTTCCAGCTCTTGTCTTGCTGCGACCGCATGCAGAAGTGCCCTGTAGGACTGATTTATTGATGCCAGGGTGTCTAACCACTGTCTTAGACTGAGAATGAGGGACAGACAGAACCTTCTAAATGAATTAACTACTCTATTCTGAGAACAGGCAACAAACCATACCTGCCCTATGTAACGTAATTAGCTATGTAACCATCCACAGAAAGATGAACAGGTAAATAAACTTGTTCTGCTCAGTCTTCATTTCCCAGTTAGGGTCCTTAGTTTACGGAATTATGGCATTAGATTACAGGATTTACAGAAGTTCATACCTGAGTCATGCCATGCAATGTTAATGCAATGTTAATGCAATGTTAATGCGATGTTTTTAGTCACCTCTGCTATAAAAACACACCGACAAATTAAAACCACCACTCTGCCAGCCAGGTGCATGAAACCAGCCAGGCTTTCATGAAAAGGAGCCCAACTGCAGAGCTTCTCACCAGCACTACGTCTAACTTCACGTCTTCCACGTCTCGGGCCTCTTTGAATCATTATGGCATCTCTGTTGCTTCCATCTCCTTGTCATCACTCCATCCAAAAAGGCCGGGTCTGACTTGTCACATAAACGCTAACACGGCACAGCTATCCCTGTTTACGACTTGGTGCAGTACTGTTAACGATCGCCACCAATTATCGCTAATGTCCATTAGCGTAGTGCGATGTTTATTTTAAATGCAGAATTAATTGCAGTGTCAATCACATCGGGCTGTCTACACATAAGTTTGCGTTTGTGTTCACATGCAACAGTATACAATGGATTTAAACATAATTAATAATGATTTAGAGGGTTCTGGAGCCGTTCCCACATATATCCCTCTCCTTCCTGACAGTCAATTACATTTTTATGAATTTGGCAGCTAGCATATGTAGCTCTCCCCGAAGCTTACTTACGATTTAAATCAGGAAGAACTTTGTGTGTTTTTTTTTTCCATAGTGGTCCTTGGTTTAGATGCTTATTTATACATCATGACAGGTAGAAATAACTGGAAATGTTTATAATCTACTGCTTTGGTGGGTTATAAATATTTAACGGGCGAAATTTCCATAGCCATTTTTTTTCCAGCATAACAAAGCAATCAGGATTTGTGGCTGCGGCCCCTGCCAGTCACCATTCTTGTTTATAGCTCTTGGTGTAATTCCATCAGAATGTCAATTATCGCTTATTTGTGCGCATGCATGGATGCTAAGAGACGAAACGGCCGCAAAAGAGATTGTAGCTCAGCTGCGGCGCATTAATTTCCTCTGTCTCTAAAACTGTGGCGGTAATTTTGTTCCTTGGAGACCTGGTATCACCCTGGCAGAGTGAAAAGCGCTTGTAGGCAAAAAAAAAAATTGTTCTCCTTCGAATGACCTTGTAAAAAGGCAAACCTTCTAGAACTTTTCCTTCCGTTCCATTATTTCTGGTAAACAGAATGCCTTCACTTGGGTGAAAGTCACAGTGGATTGGGGAATTTAAAAATATTCCGTGTGTCGTTAACTTGCTAGATGAATTTACTAAAAAAAATGTAATCCAATTTCTTGCCGATGCATTTTTTCAATGCATATTAAGGGTGCATACGTATAAAAGAAAATTATTAACCTGTAGCTTGTGTGAAGCAAACATTTCAGAGGGATTTAGGTCTAACTTATTGCTAAATTGACTCCTTCGTGACAGCTGCGGCAGTACAGTGACTCAGTGGGCAGGGAGCAGGGCAGCCCAACATCTCGAGGTTTAGGGGGCTGGAATCCTGTCCTCCATTTCTATGTGTGAAATCTGTATGGCCTCCCAGCCTTCATGCAAGTTTCCCCCAAAAAGAATCATAGAGTCTTCAAACTGCCCACTGCGTGTTCCTGCTCTACCACAGACCAGCATCCCAACCAGGGTGTCCCCTGCCCCGTGATGGACTGGCACCCCAATCAGGGTCCCCTAAGATTCCTGGGATGTATAACCATTTATTTGTTAATCTCCACATTTACCAGCATTATTTCACTACATTAAAAGACAAGGAATAGTATTAAAATGGTGTGTAGCATGGTACACTGATTTAAATTAAATTTTATTTACTTTAAAAAAAATGTTCCTGAAAATATGCAAATTGCAGATGGAGTGAAATGTTCTAAAGAGTAACAGACTTACTGTGCTGCGTGCTGCTGGAGGGTGATTAGCGATGGCGACGCCGCGTTCCTCGGCTGTTTGTCTACTTGCTGTTATGTTTCTGTCATTTTGGCAGTTTGCGTACGTCAGTCTAGTTACAAGTGCCAGCTAAATTAATATCATGTAAATTTGCTTACGTCTCAGAGCTCATTATGGCTTTTGATAAAAAACACAAAACAAAACAATAGCGACTAAGTTGATAGACATTTCAGCAGAACACGCATCAACTGCAGGGAACACAGTTCAAATGACATCATGGTAAAAAAAAAATATGCTGTTTTCTCAAAAGCTTCATCTGTTATCTAAGCCTCGTCAACAAGAGTGTCATTAGGGATTTTGCCCCCTTGAAAGCATATGACAGTGGGCCTTAACCCAGATCCAATTATATTACGTTCCCAATATTTTACGGCCCCTATCACTCAGGGAACCTTGGAATCATCCAAACTGCCCTCGTTACATTTACGGTGCCCCTACTCATCGATGTCCCAAGTTGGAAAACTTGTAGGAAGAATAAAAAGATAAATTACACTTTCCTAAACTGGAAACTGTTGGCTGGGATGAACATTTTCAGTGCTTGAATTTTATCAAGACATTGGCTCCTCAGCCAAAGCTTAGCAGCCTGATGCTAATTCTCACCGTGTCGTCAACGGCATTCCCTCAGCTACGCATTCACGAACGACGTCTACGGTATGGAAATCAGTTGCTCGTTACGTGCAAAACTCCTTACATTAAGCTGGTAATTTAATTGCCAGGAATCAGCATCCTACATCGGCAACATTTTCATGCAGAAATAACAATTAAACGGTCGGTTATATAAAAATGCGCACTAGCGGGGGCCTGCAGTACCTCTGGAAACAGAAGCTATTTCGTTTCGGTTTCGCACTGAGGAGACATCCTGCTGCCACCTGTACAAGCCGGCAACGGCATAATGACAAGGTAATTTTATCATTATTATAAACGAGCTCTCGTTATTATCTCATTGTTGTGTTGTATTAACGAGGCACGGTCTTGTAATAACAGTGTAAAACATCCCCAGATTTTTTTTTTTTGCCTGATCAACAGGAATGCGTCACATTGTTGAATGGGAGAGACTAAGAGGCCAAGATAGTCGCCGTAACAAATAAATTAAAAACGACACACAGCTCTTAGCTGAATACTAATTAAGCACCATTTTCCTTCCTCTCTAAAGCTCTTCTAAATATCCAGTCTGCCATCCTCTTTTTATAGATCTTTCTTATGGGCTGATGATTGTGACTTAAAATTAAGGTGATTATATGTTTAAACTAACGTTTTATTGATCAACGTGACACTAGAACATAAGAGAGTGACTGAAGCTTCTGGATCATAATATCAATATTTTATTCCCTGTTGGGTATAAAGGAGAATATTTCAATATTTCAATATGTTGGATTCAAGCTTATTTCCATTACAGTGATCGTGGAGTATATAGTCTGTATGCTCAAGACATCATGACACAATATAGGAAATCAAACGAAATCTATTAGCTAAAATGCTTCAGTATGCAATTGGGGGCTGTTTCATTGGTCACTACATCCCAGTCGTATCATTTGTTTGACATCCTGCTTATCGATTTTTTTTTTCTTTTCTTTAAACCAGAGAATACGATGACTTTTTTTTCAGTTTGCTTTTAATATCTTTTTTTTTCTCCATACCTGCAATGAAATTCAGGTCTTGCGATCAGTATCTGTCACTGCACACCCTCAGGGTTTGGGGGTTCAAATCCTGCCCCCAACCCTCTGTTTTTGGAACTTGCATACTCTCTGTGATTTTCCATCTGCAGCCCAGATACATGCAGTTAGGTGACCTGTCTAAATTGCCAATAGTGTTTGTGAGTGTGTGTGTGTGTGTGTGTGTGTGTGTGTGTTTGTATACACTGTGACTGACTGGCGTACCTCTGTCTTGCTCCTTAAAATGTTTTGGTTATGCTCCAGGGCATATGTTTATTCATATTGCATAAATCAAAATAAACATAAAAAGTACTTATGTGTGAATATACACATTCCAAAAACATGCTAAGGGGCATCGTGAACACTGACACACTGTGCTGGCCCTCCACACCGCACGCCACGCCGGATCCCACAGGTCACACCGCGAGGGACCATCTCAGCCTGCCGTTACGGACGTCAAGCCAGCGCGTGGCATTGCTCTTCTGAAACAGAATGGCCAGAATCCTCATTCTCCATGCATGAAAGATTCATCCAGGACACACTGGCATCGCGTTCTGCATAAGTAAGCGATCGTCTGTAAATGTGTAGGCTGCGTTTACCGTGCAGCTCTAGTGGGGTAAACGGATACAGCCGCTGCACTGCTGCTCGTCAGGGGCCGTTACGCCCCAGTGAAGACGCAGCAGGATCTACGATGGCGCGCAGTTTATAATTCACTACCCGCAGTTCCTGACATTGACCAATGCGACGAGCAATACTTTCAGCTTAGTGTACATTCCTGGGTATATCTGTGCCCTGTAGGGGACGTTCATTGCAATTATCTGAGCCGCTTGATTAAGTGTGTTTGCAAGTGTGTGTTTGTTCATGTGTAGACTGGGTGGGGGCCGTAAAATGCAATCAAATATCCTTGATATTAGGGATAAGGCAAGACTAATATCCGGGGATTTTTACCATTCTCTGTACTTGTTTTTAGCTTTGGAATTTCCAATGGAAGATGACATAAGACAAGTACAGGAAATCACAGGTACTGGCAAGTGCGCATATTGAGATTCACCCACAGATTTTTGTTAGTAGAGTACAAGCTTCTAGTTTTGGCGGGATCAAGAAGCTTTCTCTCCACCTGTGTCCATCACCACCATCTTTTTGTAATTCTCTTAACTTCTATCATTCCTTTACATCAGAGCATGAGACATTCAGGCAGAACGTGGTCGAACGTTTGTTGTAACAATGACACTGTTCAGATTGATTAGTGTAAAATTTAGCTTTGATCTGGTTAAGTTTAATCTAACGTAAAGTGATACATTGTGATAATTCATAGTGCCTTCGCTCCTCATTTTCTTTGGATCATAATTAGTTTAGTCGAGATGAAAATAAACTGCAAAACCTGCTTAAACTAGAAACATCAAATGCGCTGCATTTGTTAAACACAAATTCCTGACGGCTGGATAAAGGGAGACAAATGAACGTTCCATTAACACATTTGTTAGTTATATTTAGGCTCAATCTCTGATTAATTGGATGTTTTCCCCAAACTTTCCACACTTGTACTCCTCCTTCAAAACAGACCGTCTTTCATACAGGCGAACTTCAAAAGGTTGTTTGGCCTTACATGAGGAGATGATTATTTTCCAAGCTGCACCCTTTCATCCTTCAGTCAAGATTAAAAGAAGGCATACTCATAGTCTGAATTTTGTACGTGGGCCCGCTATCAGAGCTGTGGCCAATATCCCAGCCTAATTTATCAGCTTTGCATTTTGTTGCTTTTTAAAATTCCATTAATTTCCTCATAGGTCTGATATCCTTTGGCAAAAATAAGGAGGGCATCTTTTACAGCATTATGCATTGTTTGTAATGCACTGTACTAGCCTGTGATGAGCTCCAAAATAGCTCCTCACTGGGGCACATGGTGACCCCCCACACATCCCGGGGTGCATGTTTGATTCTTCTTCTTACTCTGTTTGTTCAGGTTGCACGTTCTCCCACAATCCAAAGATATGACTGTTGCTGGATCAGTGTCTTTAAGTTACGTATAATGCATCTGCATATGTGGCAACCTGTGATGGACTGGCATCTTGCACATGGTGTCTTTTGCTCCCTCGAGTAGATTCCAGGCTTGATGGCTAGATGGATGGGTGGCTCGTTTGTCATTACTTGGTCTTGAAATGCAGTACGATTTTGTGCTTCCTGTGTATTAAACTCGCCCTGAAATTGTCCATTCTCAGTCCTCTCAGCTGTACTTTTTTTTAATGAGGACAATAGCTACCCCCACAGCTTCTGACGACTGGTCGTGCCATTAGGTTACACTGAAAACATCAGTCCTGTTAAAGCAGTCGGATCCGGCCCATAAGTGTCAGTCGCTGCTCTGCTTCAGGACCTTGTTACTGGGAGTGATGTCTAACGAGAGCAAGAGAGATCAGTAACCTTCCACAGTCACTGTGCACAGAGATGATGAAGTTGGAATTGCTAAGGAGTCGGTATCTAATGATAGTTTTAATGAAAGTGTATTGTGGCATAAAATAAGAAAGTACCTCTGAGTCTGAATCTCGGGTTTAATATAAAAAGCCGGATAATGCAGAAAAACGCTCTTTATGTTGCTATTCTGTGCCTATGTCTGTCATCGGCCCGCTCCTCTTGACCTAATCTTGTTACTAGATCACACCCACAGGTCAATTCTGATCATTAATCTAAGCAAGATCGTTAGGCCACGCCCCCCACACCTGCCCTGTTTACTGGTTCGACAGTCCAGCTGGGAGCAATGTAACATGGTCCGATGCAGCTGTCAGTTTGTGCATCTCTGATGAATAAACATAAACACCTGGACCATGTAGCACCTGGCCTGCGGGGTCCTAACTGTGCCGTGACGGCGTAGGCCGTGTGTTCTTGGCACAGTTTGGGTCTCCTGACAGATAACGTACTGCGGAACATCACTGTCCCACTCCCACGACCTGAGACTCAACATCCAACGACGTGAAGTCTACTGCTGCTTCGCACAGATGTTTCTTTCCGTTCCGTTCCTTGCCAGTGCGAAGCCTCCACCTGCCCCCCATCCCCCCCGCCCATCTCGTTATTTCGGCACTCTAGCCAAGCTCGACGCCTCATCACACCCGATCGCTCGCTGTCACGTCTGTTTCCGCGGAGACGCACTGAGCCCCTGATTCGGCTTCTTTTTAGCCGGGAGCGACGTCCTACCGAACACGACCTGTCACCTTCCGGTTTGAGGAGACCAAGGACAGAGCTAACTATCTACCACAGGCCCTCAAAATCAGCCAAATGAGCAAACAAACGAACAAATAAATATAAAATCCCCAGGGCATGATCCCATGGGCCACGCGTCTGCAGGAGCTACTGTGGTTTCGGTTTCTATCACGCCAGATACCACGCGGAGCCCCAGACCCCCGACTGCTTCTCCTCACACTTTTTCTGAGCTGTTTTGTCGGCACATATTGACATAAAGCTACAAAGAAAACTCCGGAATCACACTGCTGCTTTGTGCATTTCCAAACTGCAGAAAGAAGACAGGCAAACGTGTGACTTATTTTTAATTATGTAAATTCCACCTGCATTAATCACAACTGATTATATTACATACAGCTTATATTTAACTAACCATGCTCTAATCTATAATAATAAATAATAACAATAATTAATATTTGATAATTAATAATAAATAAATGATACGATAAAACACAACAACAATGCTATTATTATTATTAGTAGTAGGATCATTGTTATTGTATAGCGGAAATTATATTGTGGGTTTGTCAAATCCAAATAAATGCTTACAAAAATAAAAGGTAATAACAAATCTGGCATATAATTATTGTATAAAACTATTTAAGTAAGATTATCTTCTAATTTCTTATAAGAACAACCATTGTCCCAAGGGAAAGTTGGTCAACCATTTTCACAATGGGCTAAGTGCTTATAAGCCTGATGTCTGGATATCCTAGACAGTGTTGTAAATGTATTTCCAGGATTACCGCGGTTCTTATTTGAAAACAGTACCTTCTTTATACGGAACCATTGGAACGGAAGGCAGATGGGGGCCGGAGTATGCATCCTGGAGGGGGGAACCTGGAAAGCCATAATTACCTCACTTACGGGCTGTAAACTTGTCTGTTCGCCAGCGCAAATGAGTACGGCGCAAGCTGCATATCCTCATCGTTCTGTGCTTTTATTAAATATCTGCCAGATGATCCTTCCCCTATTAATATGCTGTTTCCGTACATTACACGCCATGGTTTGAACAGGGAAACACAAGGCTAGGATAAATATTTAATGTCCAGAGTAGATGGTATTGAAAATATAAATGATGTTGATAAAGTCCCTAGTGATACTGCTCTCGCCTAGTATGATGACAAGGACTAAGTTCTGTTTGTGTATGAATTTTATGTTATATATTATAACGCATAGCTTTTAAAAGTTAGATATGTATATAGACACATCCATCTGCCAAATGCTTATCCTGGTCAAGTCCATGGGGGGGGGGGGCTATCAGAGGAAGCACAGGGCTGGAGAGCATGGTAGGGTGCCAGTCCATGGTGTTCACATACACCCAATCATATCCTATGGCCAGTTCATAATTACATTTTACTTATTTAGCAGGCAGCTTTATCCAAAGCAACATACAACTACGAAAAGAAGGGTTAGCCAGCCCCTGGATCAACTGGGGTTAAGGGTCCATGGCGACATTATGACAGAGTCAAGGAGCTTCAGTCAACTTAACGTCAACTAATACCGCCACTTATCGAAACAGATTTGGTGTTGGATGAGCCTTGTGATCAACAGACCATGGGTTTAAAGAAGAAACTTTGCTTCCATGCACCTGGATTAGGTGCTTCACCAGAACCACTGACACAAAAAAAATGCAAATGAGAAAAACGCAAGCTTTGAAAATTTCTTCAGATAAATCAGTGCTCCAAGCAACTCAGTATACATTGAAATATAATTAGATGTACTTGCCTAAAACAACATATGCTTGAGTCTAGACTAGAACCCCCAGGATATTGAAATGCTGAAAACTCAATGTTTGCTAGGGATGCCTGGAATTCCATCCTGTAGCAACTTAACAATTGATTAAAACATTTTTCCCCCCACGTTGGCGTTTGGGATTTACCCAAAGGGCATCTTCGGATCTTCAATGAGAAACTCTGCAACAAGTTAGACAGCTTTACACTTAGCCACTCCACAGAGGCAGAGAATGAGAATCGAGGACCAATCTCTGCCTGTCCGTCAGCTGCAGAGGAAACTTTGTCAGTGTGGGTCTGGTGACCTGCAACCTGAGAAAGGAAGCGGACTGGTGGGACATGTAGGAATGGAACTGAAAACTCAATGAGTGGAAAAAGAGTCTTCAGTTTATCTAGTTACACAGGGATTGTGAATATTCATACAATTCGCACACACAGACACAAACACACACACGTAAACACACACAAACACACACAGGCACAAAAACACACACACGTAAACACACACACACAGACGCAGAACACACACATACATGTTGGGTAAACATATCTTTATGGGGACTGCACACACACACACACACGCACGCACAGCACAGAGCCAGGATGAGAAACCCTAACTCTAACCCTAGAGGTATGATGCCACAGTGCTTCCCTGTAAACCACCATGTCACTACATCATTACACGCTGCGAGAGAAAAGTACAGAAATATATTAATAAAGGGGCCTAATGTTTACTCTGTAATAGCTGGCACATTCCGTGAAACAGGTACAGAGGCTTTTCCTGCTTGCAGGCTGCCTCGCTACACTGAATGATAAGAACGTCCTAATGAGGCCTTGAGTCGTCCTCATGCATGCCGTAGCTGCCTCATGGGGGCGATTATCTCCGCCGGTGCCACTCGGAAAGCGGCTGCCCGGGCCTGCGATCCCGTCAGGAATTTCAGGGGCGACGCGGGACAGTCGGGGAAGGTGTGGTAAGCGGTGGAATTAGGAGTAACAGGCAGACAAACAGAGTAATGAGACGAGAACGAGTCTCCAGCCAGTCTCTCGACCGGAAAAAAAAAATAAAACCCGAAAATAATAAGGCTGCAGGATTGTCAACGGCCTCGGCGTCTAGGGGCAGTGTGCCGCGGACGCGTGTCGAAGGCAGGGACTCCCTGTGGCGATCCCTGCAGCCGCGCATCAGTCGTACGACTACAGATGCGCCGGGCCGCTTGTTGGCACCAGCCGACGCCAGCGACTCCTCGTACCGTCCCGCCGTTCTCCTCCGGTCTCTCCGGACTCTCGCTTGTTGGCACCAGCCGACGCCAGCGACTCCTCGTACCGTCCCGCCGTTCTCCTCCGGTCTCTCCGGACTCTCGC
>JAABNX020000151.1:3902184-3913789 GCA_015163995.2 Mormyrus lacerda
CACATGTCCACCTTTTTAAATGTAGTCATTGCAGGAGGTAATACAGACCTTCTTGGACCAATCATGTGAGTTGTCCTTTATTTTATATTGTTTTGTTAAAAAGCATAACCAACAACTTACATAAAATCTACAGAGGCTATGTAATCACCTTATAATGCCTGCTCATGGTAAGACAATGGCTAACAATGGCTACCTTTTTAATGGCGAAGCCCTCATTGACCTGAAAGCTTCATCACTAACTGCCAAGAATGTTGACGACTTAATGGTGGGTTTTTCCTTTTTCCCTCGACTCCCCCGGCATTCTGACCAAGCTTCCTCTGCCATTACAGATACAGCGAGGGCTTACCGTTTACCTTCCAGTGCCTGAATTGTTTCCAGAAGACCAACACACATATGTTAACCTGGGAGGCATCTTGGATTCAGCCAGGGGGTTTTCGTGCAGCCCAGTGGACAGGACGCTGTGGTGTTGTTCAGAAGGTCTCTGGTTCAAATCCCAGCTTTGCCAGAATAATTTTACCACTGGCCTTTAACCACCAATTGCACCAGGGATGGGCTGGCCCCGCTTTCACAAAAAAAAAAATGCATGCGGCTTTAGATAAAAGCGTCCGCTAAATGAATAACGTGTAGAAATGCTTTACAGCTGCACATGGACTGAGTCAGCAGCAGACGGGCCAGCATGCCTAGAGGACGAGATCCGCCTCTCACCTACCTGTGGGAACCATTCAGGAAACCGGATGCCTCCATCTGGCTCTTTTCTGGGATTTTCAAGGATTAAAAAAACATCTAAAATGAGTCATCGATGTGGCTTTCTTGGGAAAGGGGGGGGGGGGGGGGGAGAGAGAGCTGCCCCCCAAAATAGCTACAAAGTACATGTTACAGAAGGTCATAAACTACCCCTCTTAGTGAGGTAGGACAACAACAGTGCTCCTTTTGGAACTTCAGCTTTTTGGTAATGAGCCATTGCTGCGCCTTTTGTCTTACTTCCTGTCATTAGCAAATATAAAGTCAATCGGGAGACAACACGCTTTAGGACGCGGTGTCCTGCAACTGCAGAAACGCGACCCCCAGTACAAAGTCTGCCAGCTTCACTTGCATTAATTACCGGTTGCTTTGTTACATCTCTGCCCTGGTTCGTACCCAAGGTGAGAACAGTTTCTTCCGAGATGCTTTACAGCAAACATGTATTCCTCTAATTACCTCAGCGGGTGTGTTACAGATTTCCTGAGCCATTAAAAATAAATAAATAAATAAAAATCAATATTTTGCTTTTAAGTGGTTTTGCAAATAACGATTTGTCATAGTTCTTCCCTGACCAAAGTGCAGCTAATGAGTTGAGCATACAAGGTGTTCGGCTAGGAGTAAGTCTAAGTCTTGCTTTTGGCTAGTACAATTAGCATTGCAAATATACAGTCTTAGATAAAAAGTAAATTGCTTTTGTATATATATGTTTTAGCTTATCATTTAAAGAGAACACTCTGTCCATATTATGCAGCCAAAAGCATTTTAAGTTTTATCTCTCACCATGGTTTTCTTTAGCCAAGAACCCTTTTAGTCAGACTATGAGAGAGCTAAAAGTTTAAAAAGTGTAATAACTAAGCACATTACAAAAGCAAGCCAAGCAATAAAAAAATGGAGTGTTGCTTTAAAAACTGCATCAGTGACATCTCACCACATTCCGCATCCCCGGAAGACGCCACTGTCCATTAAGACGGAAGCTTGCGATTGATACTTCGTACTTAAGCTGGGTCTATAGCTTCCTCCCTAGGCAGCTGCCGAGCGGATAACAGCGCCGCTTTCCCCTGCTTTTGGTTGGCCATCAATACTCTACCTTCCCGTTAGCAGAACACGTTCAGCACTTCTTGGAGACACACTAGAATAATCGGGTGTCTAATTCGTGCAGAATGCATAACGGCTTTGTGTGCATTTTGAAAGTCATCCCAGATCTGACTACAGAAGTCTAAACTTGAAAGCGTTCACGGCCCTGTGAAAATTCATCACTTGTCGGAAGTTTTTTTGTGGAAAACAGTTGCATCTTTTTTATTATGTGAGTTAACAAGCTAAGTATGTTATTATATTATATTGCCCTGCAATATTATTAATGTTAATTTATTTATGTGCTTTATATAACTTACAGATATTACCAATTATTAATTTGTTATAACTTAATAATAATGTGTATTAATTCAGGGAATAACATTTTATTTTATAAACTTCAAAAAAATCCTTGAGTTTTTCTTTAAGAATGAAAGTCATATGCAAAATGTCCACAGCAGGTCATAAATATAATCCTGATGTAATTTTTATTTTTTCATCTAAAGTTAATACATTTTTAAACAAAAGAAAATATTATAAATGTATATTATGTGCTAAATACTAGACATCTGAAATTAAGTAATGCTGTTGTCTATAAACATCTCTGTAAATGTAGCAAGGAGACCATGTCCGAGGTCAATGCTATGTTTTACTTCTTACAATTAAGATCAAATTTCTAAGGGGATAAATAAAGGGCAGATACTGTAATTGGGGACAGCGTCAGATTGTTTGTGCTTCATTATCATTCATTATTCTTCACTGCTCTTTGGGATTACATTTTCATTCGGAGACATGAACCATCCATCTTTTGGCTCGTGTCATCGGCTAACGCCTCGCATCAGAAGACAGATCCTGTATTTTTAATTAAATTAAGAAGAAAAGGTGCACACTTAAGACTATCCTTTATAATTCACTTGATAACGATGCGGACCAATTACAGTTTCCTATGGAAAATGTTGCCATCTTTTACCACCTAATCACTCTTCCGACTTCCACCTCACAAAGCCCATAAAGCAGCAAACGCAGCTGTCAGCATAATGAAATTGAACTTGATTTAAGGCGATGCGAATATAATTTTATTCAGAGCAACATTAATTCGCTATTCAGTAAGGGAACGAACCGGCCAAAGGGCGACAGCCATGTGTTCACTGTTGACACCAGGAGCTCCACAAGGGTCAGGTCACCATTGCAGTTCCCGAATTCCAGAGCAGCAGAATTATACTTTGTTAGTCACTATCATGTGATACGATAACATGGTATTTAAAAAAATGATGTCATTGGCCTGGAAACTGTCATGTTGTGATGTGGATTCTGTGAGTGAGTTCAATTTCAACGTGTCCCGATCTTCTAATGTTTCTAGTGATTCACGATTGTTTGAAAAATGGCTTAATTGTTTAGGTGACACTTTTATTCAAAAGGACAATTTAGCCCGGGGCTTGTTCAGGGTAACCACCTTGCCCAAGGGTACTAAAGCAGTTCCTACGATTCAAGCCACTGACTCTGAGGCTGTGGTTCCGTGTGTCGCCACATTCTGTACAATCAAACACAATCTGACTGAGCCACCATCATACTTTGACAGGTATATCCTTTGCTGTGTTAAAGGTCACTGTCCAATGGACTTGATTGAATTCCAGTGTAGCCAGTGACCAAAGAAGGCAAGAGGCATTAATATAACAAATAGAACTTGTGAACCACTCAGTCTGGGGTTATTATAACGTACCTTAAGGCAGCCTTTTATTCTTCCACAGCTAATATGTGCTCCGCAGTGGATGCTCGGTAAAGCACATTTCATACTACTGTAACTGACTATTCATATCACTGTGCAATTATTTGCTATATTCATAGGACAAATTTGAAAATAAAAACAGTTCTATGGTTACATAGAGCCAGAGCTCTGATATGGCAAAAAATGTAGCTAATGACTATGTTTATATTTTTCCTGTTTTTAAGTAATTTGCTGTTAATATCTACC
Source organism: Mormyrus lacerda (assembly GCA_015163995.2). Taxonomy (NCBI): domain Eukaryota; kingdom Metazoa; phylum Chordata; class Actinopteri; order Osteoglossiformes; family Mormyridae; genus Mormyrus; species Mormyrus lacerda. The sequence continues at coordinate 3,905,969 of JAABNX020000151.1, forward strand.
TAGGATGGAGTTCCGTGTTCAAAATGCCAGCGCCATGATAAATTTAGTTCCATTTTGAATCTTTATATTGCTTTTTGCACTGTTAAAAGCAAGGGTTCATATAAAATTATTCTGATGTAATTTGAGCAGCTCAAAGATGTAAATTTTATGTGAACGCATTCGCACTATCTAGTCACAGCCAATTCTAAATGACTTACAGTAAGCAGTGATCAGTGACCAAACATGATCTGTGCCTAACTGGAGCACAGTTGTAGTACAGCTACTCACCGCATGACCTACCAGAAGTTACATGAGCTTATACAATTTACCACATAAGTCAGGAACGCTGGCGCGTGTCATTATCATATATATTACATTTCCATTTGCCCCGCGCTTCTCCCTCGGAGGGGCCGACGAATCACTTTGCTCCGCTTCCCACCTGGATCATGTGGGGGGACCTCTGGAGCCATTGCTAAACGCTAACCGCTACCTGCTCCAACGTCTTTGCCAACGGCGGGACTGGCTTCCCTTGTAAAAATTAAAAAATGGACGAAAGGCAAAAAAAGTTCCCCATCCTGAGGCCAGATTCAGGCAAGAGGTCCTTTCCTTTGGACCGTGAACGTGAACATTTTGCATGTTCTCGCTCATACCCATTTTCCCTTTACTGTGCAAGGGGCAGGACTACGTGGTGGCCGGTGGCACACCACACAGCGCAAACTGGCTCCCCTTCAAACGCATGTTCAAGGGCTTAAAATGGAACTGATAAACCAATACTCCCAGCAAAGGGGAATTTGATGAAAGTGGAACTGCCTGTTATGTTGTGAGTTCAAGGACCGGGTAGGAAAATACAGGCGCTTGCAAAGCAACTGAATTCCTCCTGTTGACTTATCTGCAAATTGCCAGTACTCACAACCCCCCCCGACCTGCCAGGAAAACCGTCTGTTTGGGACTCGACTTTGGAAGTTCTCTTGATGGCCTGAGCAGAAAAACAGATTGAACAGACTTTCAATGTACAATGACAGTCATGCCCACGAAATAAACATCAAGACGTGAGATTTATGTGGTTTCTCTATCTTTTTCCTGTTTGCTGTCATCAGAGTCAATATAAGCCCTCTTCTTTATGGAGTAGAGTAATAAATATATTTCCAGATGTTAATTAGGTTTTCATCTCGAATGATTACTCAATAACATTGTAGAACAAAATAAATAGAAATAAGTGCAAACACACATACATACACACACACACACAGACTGTACAGCTGCTCCATCCACATAAACACGCATTTAGGGGCACGGTCTGGAAAAACCACGTAAAATTCTTAGGTCCCCTCGGCGAGCAAAGCGAAACCAAAAGTCATGACAAACGTGAGATTTCACGTTTTCACGTAAATTCATTGCGAGATACCATGTGAGAGGCTGCCGTAAACACGCTTGGCCTCCTTCAAACCAGCACTGTACGTATATTTTATGCATTTATGAGTTACTAAACTTTTGTTTTGTATCATCTGTGGCTTTTGCAAAACAATTCCCATTTCATCTCTTATGCTGACCCTGCAACATATTAACACCGCGATGGGGAAAGTCATGACGCAGAAGGGCCGACTGTATACAGAACAACGTTCAATAATATTAGAAGATATAAATATAAAGAGCTTAGAGTTACCCGTTGCCTATGATGCTGACATTTACAGTAACAGCACTGTGCTATTTGGGAGCCTTACTAATCTTACTTACTACTAATCTACTAACCAATCAAATATCAGATTCAGGTTCTGATAGGATGCATCTCAAAAATCAACCCTTTCTCCTCCTTCAGGGGCCTCCTGCCTCCGTAGGTCCCTCCCTGCAGATTGACGAACGATTCCCTGCGACGAACAAAAGATAAAATTGTAGTGTTTTAATTTGGCGGTGGCAGATTTCCTCACGGAGCGGGGCGTTGGCGGTCAAAAGGCTGGAAACCGGTGAGGGGCAAAATAAGTGAAAATACGGGTTGTGGCGATATTAAATTTGCCTCCTTGTCACTTATGGTTGTCTGCCGTCTACGTTATGCGGTAAACTTGCCCTAGATGCAAGCAAACTGAAGTGGCACAATAGGGCTACCTGATAAATTCTCCCTTTTAATAACTGCCGTGATCTTAATATATATTTATGAAGGTTTCGGCCTGCCGAAGTCTGCTTTTGAGGACAGCAGGTGGTCAGTGGATAAAGATATTGCCTGGATCCAAAGGTATTTTCAAAGGCTACTTAGCCACAGAGAATAGCAGAGCTCATAGAGATCCACAGGTGTTCCTCTAATCCCAGGGCGCGAGCATGTGCCAGGTGACGAAATGGAAATTAAGTTTCGGGATTCAGCTTCGGGGCTTTCAAGCCGACTCACCAGGGAAATGTTATCTCTAACTGTTACGGCTGAAGGGGAAAAAAAAAGACGGCGATTGGCCGCAGACTGGTTTAACGTCTGGCGAGTCTCGACGCTGCAGTCTCCCGTCGAGGACAGATTTCTCAAAAAAAAGTATCGTGGACAAATTAGTCTTCCGGAACGTTCTGGTATCATCTTCCAATCATCTTGGAAAGTGCGCCAGGGAAATTTCCGGATGGCCGTGCTCTACCAATCATGTAGCTACTGAGCAACATTTCAGATGAAAGGGTAGATTGTCACGTTCATTTTACTGCACCCCGTATCTTTGCATGTGCTGGTACTTGACACTGGAATGCGTGACCAGGTGATAATTAGTCTAGTCTACTGTTTGCTGGTTCTCTTAGTTCGCAATGAATAGACCAAAGCAAAATTCTTTACTCTTGATTAATTGTAATTGTAATTGCAATTGCAATTATGAATTTGCAGTCAAATATTATTCACCCGCACAATCTGTAAAATTTAAATATTATTACCTGTTTTTGTCTAGTATGTATTACAGAAAAATTGTCTGCAGAACTACCTCTCCATCCAACCATGATATTCAGTGTCGGGTCACATCGCATTCAGTCCATTGCAAGGCACAGACTCGAAATTTAAGGCACTAACTGATCTAACTGTGTATATTTGGGCTGGGGCAAAAAAAATCGGAATACCTGGAAGACACCCCCTCAAAAAACAGAATCAAATCCAAACCCCCCACTGCTGTGACACCTGACTTGTAGAATGCAGCGATATCAGAATATGCAGAGATTTCAGATTTTGGGCGTCTTGCCGCATGGACCGTGTGCCGTCTCTGCTCTGTGTGTGTGCGTGTGTGTGTGTGTGTGTGTGTGTGTGTGTGTGTGTGTGCGTGTGGAGTTTCAATGCTCTCCCCATATCATTTTGTTTCAGTGTGTGGCTGAGTAGGTGTGTATCCTGTGATGGTCTGACTTCCTGCCCAAGGTATCTTCAACATTGTGCTCTGTGATCCTAATGGATCAGTTAGGAGATAGATTGACCGCCTCCTGCATTTTGGCTGTCTTTTCAGCTAGCTTGTTTAAAGAGGATGAAAAGAAACTTGACCACAGCATCCACCATGCTTTTATATAAATGAATGATTTTAAAGATTAAAATTGTAACACTTTATTCAGTCCAATGTACTTTGCTCACATTTCATCAAACATTAGCTCATGAGAACACAGAGTCTGTAACACATCCGCAGAAGTCGATAAAATATTCGAGTCGAGGATTGAATCGGAAAAGCTGTCTACAGTGAACATGTTTAGTCCTACGAATAAACGCACCCAGCTGTGCTGATAATGCAAAACATTAGGGGAAAAGGGGCTGTGATTTATAATAATGCCATCAAGGTTATGATGCCTCAATTGTTTCCGTGGAGTAAGATTTACTACAAAATATTATGGAGTGGCAGGTTACAAGTCAATGTTTAGCGCTATTTTCCAGTGCTATTGCCATCTACAGTCATGGTGATCACTGCGAAAAAGCCATTCAAGTTTTCTTGTCTTTCAATTAAGCAAATGCTTGTTAATTGTGAAATTAGTGTCTGTCTTCAGTGCGCTCGAACCCTTATGTATATTTTACACTCCCACTAATGATACAGGGAAGAAGAGGATGGAAAGGAGAGTTTTTTTTTTTTTTTTTTGAAAAAAAGAACTAGCGTCTTTGAATAATTTATGTTACTTCCAGCGTTTTTCCCCTCAGCATAACGCTGCCACCTGATCTTGGTGCTACATTTATTAATCTGGTGTCTGCATGTCTTGCAGACCTCATCCAACTTCGCGTCTTTGAAGTATATGCTAATCCTTTCCTTCATATGAACAAAAAGCATGTGTTTGATTGCTCCAATACCAACATAATGTAAATCATTTTGGCAATCAACCGTCCTTCTAAAATCAAGAACAACAGAAAAATTAGAAGCTAAAAGAATAATATTACATTGACCACTTCTCATGTCATGTTTTTGTACTTTTGCTGATTATAAAGTGTAAAATGGCAATAAATTAAGGAAACTCATTGACAGAAAGAGAGATACCCCAAAGTGACTTTTCAATCAACAATCATTTTAGGCCTTCCTGCTACTTATTAATGCAGCGTGGCAGTGTCCCTAAACCATTTAAAAATTCAGTGGTACTGTTTTATTCGTGCTCTGTTACAAAAAATAAAAATGTAAATGGTTCATTACAGTAGCTGTTTATCTACTGAAAAAAAATTGCAAGGAGTTGAATCACAAAGAAGAGAACTGGAGACTTAAGCCTTTAACTCATTGTGTCGGAAATATAATGATCAGAGAGGAACTGGTGAAGGAAAATATTCACTATGTTTTATTTTACTTTAGATTTATGTTGCGTCCCTCTTCCATACATGGCGACTGGCTCTGACAGAATAATCAGCGAAAACTTGTCTTCTTTAATGAGAAAGACTGCTGCTTGTTTTATTGCTCTAGACTTTCGGGACTTTAATCTTGATAAAACAAACAAACAAACATATATATAAATTATTTCCCCAATGCATTAAATGAGGTATATTTTACCAGAGGTCCACATCTCCCGTGCGTTTTCTGGGAGAGCAAATCCTTACTGATGACGGGCAAATTCATTACAGAATGACAGTGAAGGGCCAGGATGTTGATTCCGCCAGAATTACTCTCTGCGTTCTACAGCACCCGTTCTTCCGTCTGTCATCTATACAATCCATCCATTTTCAATAAGCACACCCAGTCTGGGGCAGAAGGTATGGAGAGTCCACCAGAGCGCATCGATCTGAAGCGGGCATCGCCTAAATAATGTTGACAAAATATGTATATGGTATATACTGTATATAAGTCAGCTGGAAGTAAATTTTGGTCTATAATTATCTGTTTGTCATTCTGTATGAAACATTAGGTGATTGCAAAAACCATTCCTTATGCAAAGTCATAAATTCTTAAAGAAATCGCAGAAAATAAATGCATGCCTCATCCTGGCTGGGATTTTTACAATGCTATAAATAGCAAAATATAATGAGAATAATAATAAAAAAATAAATAAATAAAGGGCTGTAACAAAAATTCAGTAGCAAGTATCACCAAGAGAAAAGCAAGCACTGGAAACAAAACAGTGAAACTTAAGTTGCAGAGCAGAAAACATGCAAACCTTCGGGGTAAAAAAAAAGACCAGGATGGAAAACGGTAAAGAGATGCAGCGAAAGCGCCACTCGGAGGGATGAAAGGAAACCCGAGGTCATATGCAACCAACTGTGCACGGGCTTAGTTAATGAATCTCGCATACATGCAATTTACGTGCAGACAGGAGCCGGAGCAGAGCGCGCCTAACCAATGGGCATCATTAATCGCGGACGCTCGCTCGCTTCCGTGAGCAGCGTCTGTTATCTCTGACAAGCCTGAGCCTCCGGTTCGGGTTCAGAGACTTTTTTTTTTTTCGGGAGCCCCCGTCTTGCACCAGAACCCACCGCTCCGTGACAGGCCGGCTTTGGAGCAAACTGACACATGTCACAGGTATGTCCTCATGGCTGTAGATCATACAGCGGGGAATACATTAGACAGAGCAACACATGTTCCTCTTATATGGGGCTTATATTCGCGCGAGGAACCACTGTGCAGTACTGCGGTGCCCTATATATATTTTTAAAATATTTTGTTTTCTAATTTTTTTCCTTTTTTTTTTTTTTTAGCTCTGACATACAGGGCATCTAAAATAAATCTGATCGCGCGACTTCCCCAAGTTGGGATAAATAAAGAAAAAATACAAAATGTAACTCTGGAAAAGAAATCTCTATAAAATAGCTAAAAAAAAACATCCACTGGCTTAAGGCGATATGTTTAAATAATGAGCTCATTCTTTGTGAGAACTACAAACCTCGCCAGTAATGCCTTTTTTATGTCAGGTTCCGGTGGTCTCATGCAAGCCTCTTTAGAGCTGGGGAGGTGGTAACTGGGAAATGGAATGTAGCTTCCCCCCCCCCGGCACTGAATTCCTATTCTGAAGACTCTGTCTCAGGCTCCCGGGACGCTGAGAATCTTTGCACAGCCAGGATGTGGAGGTGGTGGCTACTTCAATTAAGGTTACTGATGGCACTGGGCGGGCGTGCCTCCCCGCAGCCCGCGACATGGTACAGACCCAGGTTTGTGCTCCGCTTGGAAGCTAATGGGATGGTACTTATTTACACAGTATTCCGGCGTGCTGCGGCCTCAGAACAGCATAATCAAGCGGATGCTGCTTTCCTAACACAACTATCCAGAATCACCCATCTCACGCTGGTCTCCTTTTCCTTGAGATACACGCACGCTGTGTGGAGAGACCATGGCAGGAAGCCAAACAGTTTCAGAAAAACAGGGTGACCCACACTTGATGTGTATTCCTATTGTGCTTTATCTCCCTGGCACAGGCCCTGCGCTTCCATTACGGCTACTGTGCGCTGCTTCGTAAACTACTTCTCCCTTTGCATTTCTGGTATTTACCCCAGCTGTTACTGTAGGTACTGCCCCTCCCCTCCCTCACAGAGAGCACAAGCAGGGGGTGAGAGCACAAGCAAATTTGGGAGTGAGGACATTCATTTATTTGGCAGATAGTTATCCAAAGCAGTGCGAAAACAGAATCAGCCAGTCCCGGGAGCAATTGTGGTTAAGGGCCCAATAGCGACACCCCTCTGTCAACCACGGGATCTGAACCAGCAACCTTCTGATCTCATGTACAGCATCTTAGGGCTACTCAGAGTATACAGTGTTTTAAACCGCGAGCCACTCTAAGCCGACCAAGAAACATCTCAATACGGAACTAAAATGAATTTTCTCCATAATCACTCTACACCGGAATCTGATTAGTTCTAAGAAGGAAAAGACAGCGGGAGGAGGGTGCAGATCCCGCAGGGACACACCGAAGCCGTTCCAACATGCCGTAAGGACAGAAACAGAGTCACAAGGAGGCCACTCAGCCTCACGGCGTTTAGTTTATCTAGTAACTCGCTTTGTCCTAAAATGTCAGACCCCCCCCCCCCCCGTAGGCTTTGGCAACTCTCCGAAGGTCTTTCTGCACCTCAGCGGGTTGGGTACCTGGGGGAGGCTGTGTTCAATAAAGCCCTAATTGTATTTGCAGACACACTGCTTCGGAAAATAGAATATAGCGAATACTAGCGGCGAGCCCATCCTGTACACTGGCCCTGGCTGATATCTTTACATGTGAATAATAGTGCTTGAATTGTGGCTGCGTATCACAATTGCATGTAATCAGCTTTAATTACTTAGACTCATTTATCAAGTACTTTTTAAAAATAAATTTTAATTACTATAAAATGTATCTTACTGCAAAGGCATACATTTGGGTATGGACAGTAGGGACATGTCCCTACCAATAGTGTGGAGGTACCATGTGTAAAAAGGGGGGGGCTTGAGCTGATTTAGTCCCTTGGTAATATTGTCCAGTTTTCCAGCT
>JAABNX020000151.1:3913889-3933718 GCA_015163995.2 Mormyrus lacerda
GGGGGGGGTTCGGGCTGATTTGGTCCCTACCAATGCTGAAATCAACGCCCTTAACTTGTACTTACTGTACTTGCCATTACTTACTGAGTATTATTTACTCAGAAGTGATACTCAGCAAAGGACTAATATTTTTGAATGTTTTCAGTAAGTTTCCCTTTTAAAGTTTGTCATTTTACAGAGTTTTGTTTTAACAACCAACTATAAAGTAATCTAATTCATTTTAGAAGTTTAATTCCAAAATACTCTCACATGCATTGTAAAATAAAATAATTTCTGCTATTCATTTAAAATTTTAATTCTCAAATTACCCATACTCTCCTCACTAGAAGGTTTAACTGTATTGTATACATTTTTATATTTTTGCATCTACAGAAAGTTATGCATCCAAATAAAATTTCAGCTCAGCCATGAACGCCTTGCCCATATGCTGATATTAATGACACACACACCTGAGTATGGGAATTTGCCTGGCGATATCTTATTATACCACAATTATGTGAGGTCATCGCTATAATTTGCCCAATAAATAACATTTAATGCTCGACTGATTGATTTACATGAGACAAAGCTGTATCCATAAAACTAATGGCAATAGCTTGAGCAAGAATATTACGAAAGTCATTAAAAAGTTATATTTTGTATTATCTCTTCAAGCATTGAGCTCTGCTATAAAGCTAATTTAAAGTAGACTTAGCACTGACAGACAAATGCGGCACCTTCTGAAATGTTTACCAGTCCAAGCATAAATGCGCTCCATGAATAGAGATGTCCGGTCTCTCATATCATTCTTTTGACCTTTACATGAAAGTCTGAAATCTCTGTTAACGGCATGTATAGCCGAAAATTTAATGCTATGCAATGAAGCTGCGGATCCAATAACACTTAACCATCAAATCCTTGTCAAGGTCATCATGTGAAGAGCTGAAATGTAATCCATGAATCTTTAACATGGCATAAAAAGTGTGGAATCCATTTACATTTATAGCCACGTGTGATTTACATTTATAACGTAAGGAAATCTCATGGCTACTTTTCAGCCTGCAAAACCAGATACTTGAGCACTGCAGTTGGTGAAACAATTAAATCTGACATCAAAAAGTCAGTGTATTCCAAGATACTTAAAAATATCTTGCAAGGTAGATTGGACCTACATAACTCGTATGCGTGTTAATGTGTACAGAACATGTGTTTTTAAATGGCCGTGCACAAACGTACAAAAACTTACAATGCACATAAGTGTCGAGTTAGTTTGTATTACCAAGACATGTACAAATATCACTTCATTCATTCTCTGTTATCTGGTGGTTCATATTTTCCCACCACGTGAGTTTTCTTTTTGGAGAGTCATCCTTTGAGCTCTGGTCTTCTCACCAAAGTAACAGGGTGTGAAAGTACTTTTTTCCCTTCATGCACCTGTGATAAATTAGACCTGTGACACGTGTTTAAAGCAGTGTCATGTGGTTAAGTGCGTAAAGGATTAATTTACGGTCTTCGATGATGGCTTCACAATTTAAAAACAATAACTTTGCATAGTGTCCTCTGACACAGGAGTTATGGTGAGATGGGTGGCGTGGAAGGTCTGGAGCAGGTGAGGGAAAGATGGTCAGGGTCAAAGAGTTAATGGCAGAGCTGACAAGGTAGAGGCCTGCTGAGGTCACCACACTAAAGTACTCTGTGGGTGTAAATGGCTGGGATGACAATGAAAACACAGCTGTCCAAGCTCAGAAGAGTCAGAGCCGGTGTCCCATGATGCTGTGCGAGTGGGGGGGGGCAGCTGATGTTAATGCTTTTCACGAAATAAAAATCCCCCAGCAGTCTGCCTACACAAACACATTTTACACCAGCAGCTGCTGGTCATGAATTATGCTGCCACTGCTTACCAGAGCATTGAAAACTATTAAAAAAAATGCACAGCCTTGGTTTGTTCACAAATACACACACCGATTTTTTGAAGCTAGTGCGGATGTTACTGTGTTAAGAACAGTCAGATCGAATGTGAGCGTGTTAAAAACAGTCAGAAGATGTGAGCATGTCAAGAACAGGCAGAGAGGATGCTAATGTGTGAAGAACAGGCAGAGAGGGTATTACTGAGTTAAGAACAGGCAGAGGGGATGTTACTGTGTTAAGAACAGGTAGAGAGGCTATTACTGTGTCAAGAACAGTCAGAGGGGATGCTACTGTGTTAAGAACAGGCAGAGGGGATGTTACTGTGTTAAGAACAGGCAGATAGGCTATTACTGTGTTAAGAACAGGCAGAGAGGCTATTACTGTGTTAATAACAAGTACAGGGGATGTTACTGTGTTAATGACAGGCAGAGAGGATGTTACTGTGTTAAGAACAGGCAGAGAGGCTATTACTGTGTTAATAACAAGTACAGGGGATGTTACTGTGTTAAGAACAGGCAGAGAGGCCGTGAACAGTACAGCTATAACAACTCAAGTTAAAATAGAGGTTTATAAATAAATTCTTACAATGAAGGTATTTGTGCAGACAATGAGATGCAAATATATTTCTACAAAGAATTCTTGCTGCCGTTAGAGTAGAGTAGAGTGACTCATTCTGTCTTTCACATAACGGATTTTAAGCTGCTTTCATGCAGACAGGTTTAGTGTGAGGCCACCTTCAGCATCACTGACAGAGCCGCCACGCACACGCTCCCCCCACCAAATAAGAGCCAAAATAAGCCCCCGTCTCAGTGGTCTCATGTACAGAAAGACGCTGTGTGGCATGTTACTCAAATTAAATCCCGTGGTCTAAAAACTCCTGACTCCTACTAAAAGTTACTCAAACTCTAGTATGAATGTGTATTTCTCAGGGGTGCAGGGGTGCCGTTCCAGGCTGAGCCAGACATCAACACGGGTTTGATCAGACCTTCCCACCTGATCTTTGTTTCCAGTAGTTATTTTTATTTTTCTTCAGGAAGCGTAGAAAAACACCCCCCCCCCCGGTACTTTTGTTTCTCTTTGAGGATTATTATTTTCTTACTGTGTTGATTGTCCACATCCCCACCAAATACTTGCGTTCCTGTTCATCCCAAGATGGGGGAAAAAAACCCTAAAACAGAGCACGCTTCCATTTTTTCCCAGTTTCCCCTTTCACATGGTTCTCCTATCCAGCTGAGGTGACATTCCCACATTATTAAGAGACTGCCTGGTCTCCAACCCCCCCCCGTTCGATCCCATACAGTACATAGCAGCGTAGGGCGTAGCATTAGTCTGAAACCTTAACATGAGTCAAACAGCAATGACACTTCAGACACTTCTGGGGCCTCACTCAAAAAGTCACTTTACCCCCCCCCCGCCCCAGATGTCTTAATGGCTAAATAAATAGCTAACGAGTGGTGGTATAAGATTGCAGCTACGTGTCCTTGAGTAAGGCTCTTTACCTGTCAATTGCTGGCTGAGCCTGCTTCCTCAATCCTATGTTGCTTTGGATAAAGGAGTCTAGCGGATAAATCAGATGCAGACGGGAGATGTCCCATGCTAGCTAAGTGCAGGATTGAGGCATATGGTGAAATGAATGACAAAAATTAGCGCCACCAGTTTACAAATCAACCTTCCCTGTCTGCATTGTGTTTAACGCATGAATACTGGCTTATAGAGTCATGCATCAATAAGCGGAATAGCATATACATGTTTATATTCCATTATGAACTGAACTCACGACGACACAGCGAGGTATGAACGACATACATGTCAAGATGCCTTCCCCGTATGGCGGCCACATAACTGGCCCCCAGCATCACCGCTCTGGTCCGGGGAAGACGCCGGACACTCGGGAGGCCTAACGCGTGTCAGCAGGCCCGGGACGGCCTGCCTCTACCCCAGGATCTGAGTCTGGGCCATGCTGCTCAGTGCAGGAGCAGAGAGGCATGGATGGAAGGATGGATGTATTGCTTTTCCTTAAACTACAGATATATTTAAAAAAAATAAACAGAAACATTTATTTTTAAACGATCTGATAATCATCTTTTGGACATTTAATAATGACGTTTTATTGATCCCAGTATGGAAATTTTCTTCTCGCCTATCCTCTCCATAGTAGGTGGGTGTAAACCTGGCAGTGAAGGGCAGCTACCAGTAGCGCTGATCCTGGGGCTGGGAGTTAAAGGCTTTGCTCAGCAGCCAACAGGCAAGACCGTCCTGCCAAGGTGGGACTCAAACCAACAACCTTCGGATCACAGGCACAGAGGCTTAATGCACTGAGAAATCACACGCTGCATGGCAGCACGTATCAATGGGCATTTTTGTCAGGATTCCTACAGTATATGCAAACTCCCCTTTGCTTGGAAACCATCATTTTGGCTCTGAATAAACTTATAATGAATTCAAGCCTCATGCCACTTTTTACGGGTGTTTATTTTCCTGATAATGTCTTTTTCACTGTGACCCCGTGCTGCATCAGCGGCTGGAAGATGGATAGATCGATGGATGGATGTTTTAAACAACTTTTTTTCCCTTTCTTTTATTGCACAAATATGTTTCTCAGTTCCTGAGATGATAAACTGTCTAGCCCGTACACGCAAGGTGTGGTCAGCAACCTGGATGATCCCAAAATGATTACATACTTTGTTGAATTCATCTATCCCTCTGACATATGTGTAATTATCCCCCCCCACCTCCCAAGTACAGATGACCTTGTCTAACATTAATTATTCCTACCCCCCATGATCTATTCTTAATTCAGTCCTGACCACGTTGCACTATCCCAGTCGGTCACGCCGTGAAAATATTTCGGTGTGTGCGTGAGCGCACTGTCAGATATGGCTGATGGGCCCGTCTCCGCCAGGTTCGGCGTCTAATGGCCCTTTATTTACGGAGTGAGGCACACGCGCGGAATTTCAACGACGGTGATTAGCACGCCGCGATAGCTTTTCAAAGTCAGAGCTTCGTCCCCGTGGATATTTTTCCTCATTACCGACCGACTCCGATCCTGGCTCTGTTTCCCTGCTGTCACGCCGGTGACAGGAAGGGGGCTCTCCGGGTCGGGAATGACGAGGTTCAACAGAGTTCTAAAGTGAAGCTCCTGTGACGCCATTAGCATCCTCAACAGGCTGTAACTCATGTCACTGTCCTTCACCTTAAAGGCACCTTCAGAATAAACAGACAGTAAAAAAAAAAAACGGGAATAAACCAGCCTATATATATGTATTGTGCTTCTGGAGCAGAAGCAGAGTGAGCTACTGTGGAGTAAGTAAGCTGCGAACCTAGAGATTCCAAAACAAAATTAATAGCTAACAAGTAGCCAGAAGATTATAGCTAGCTAGCCAGTTAGCGGAACATGCTGCTTCAGCATCTCCTAAATAAGGAAGGTATTAATTTAACAGCTAAGTGCGGTGAGATGATCTTGGGGATCCAGCACATGGTAAAGGCCGCTGCTAGTGCGGCAAGCCGATCTCCGTCGATGGCCCACTAGGCTTCTACTTGGGGCAGTTTCTGCTGGAAAATGTAAGGAAACGGAACAATAACAGATGCAGGACCATTTTTATTTAATAGATTTGCTGGCTGGAAGAGATCGAGCGGGGCAGGGGGCTGGCCGTCACCATCAATGTATCCATGGACACGATGCTTCCATCGAGACATCACTCATCTCTGGCCTGAAGCATGATGACTGTCATCATGCCCTAAATCGCTACATGTTACACCAGGTTTCTGTAACCTAGGACCGCAAGCTGCTGCACTGCGGTAAATATTGCATTTTCCCGATGGTGTTACAGCGTGTGCTTAACATTTCGATAACATGCCAAAAAGACAACAAAAAATATTTTTTTATGCAAAACCATATTCTTATTGTCACTGTTGTTAAGGTAATTCAGCAGTTTCTGCACAGAAGAGACGGGGCTACGGGTGATTTATTAGGAACCTCGGCAGGTTTGTGCTGCGCTATTCCTGTATTTTACGAAATACAAAAATGTTGGGGAATTTCTGATGGGATCAAAAGCCCAGACAGGGCTTTGGTATGAGATCCCAGCATTTTTAAAGATGATTCTCTGTGGGTTTCTTACCTCTTCAGATCGGTGTGCATTCCCATCGTTTCAGGTTGTGGTACGAAATCTGTTTTGGGTCAGGAAACGGCGCCGGATTTAATGCATCATGTTGAATTCATATAACATTCGTTAGAGCACATATCTATAATCCACAGCTGTCTGCTACGTGCCTTATATGTTACAGACTGCCATTTGAGTTCTGACCATAAACCGGCCCAAGATCAGCAGCGGACATAAACCCTGATCGTTTCTGAGAATCTGAAAAAAAAAACGGGACTTAGTTCTGCTCAGGGTAATGTCAGGTACAGGCTTAGGTAGGTCACATTTATGCAATTCTACATTCCTCTTCCAAGTCTCTCTCTTAGGAGGAGAAAAAGAGATAAGATGAATACCCATCTTTTAACCGCACATCATCGGGGAAAGCATGGAGTCTGTCCTAGGTCATCTCGGGCACAAGGCACGTGTACATCCTGGATGGGATGCCAGCTCGTCACAGATCACACGATCATACAGCTCCAGGATGGTGATTAGCCGATATCTATGTCTTTGGGCTGCACAATCATCTTAACTGCATGTCTGCATGAATGTTGGAGGGATGCGAAGTTACCTGGAGGAAACCGCACAGCATGTGGGGAATATGTCAGCTCCCTACACTCGTGAGGGGGCGGGACTTAATCCCCAGCGCTGGAGGTGGGTGACAGCTGTACTCCCTACAGGGCTACTGTGCCACCCATGTGAATATCAACACCAGACATACGGGGATTCTCTTATTTGTCCTGTGGTCCCGTAATTAAAAAACTGCTATGGTGTAATTTTGGTATATATTACACATGCATCAATCCCTCAACCACATATCCTATTCATGGTCCCAGGCCCACGTATCCAATAACTGAATAAGTATAAAAATATTATACATTTATAAATAATAAAGAAGTGATGGAATTCTGAATCTAACACATATTTAGCAGGATCTCCACCAGGTTGGACTTCTATTCAGATACATATTTGTATTTGAATCCCATATATTACATATTTTCCACGATTGCTGCAGTTAATAATTGTTAGGCGCTTTTTCACTGTGTCGACCCCCCGGTCTCACCTGTGTTGCAGATTATTTATCGCTTCTTCATTACTTTGCCTTTGGTTACATAAACGACTACAGAATTCGGGACTAAGGAGTATCGATAATTCTGAACCACACCGCTATCAATGTACCAAAACCTTCAGGCAGTACGGCAGGAAGCTGGTGTGTACATTTCCCAGTAGAAGCAAGTTCAGACTCAGGCTTGTGGGGTTTACATCAGGAGTGCTTTTCCTTTCTTTTTTTAAACATTGCAAGCCCTAGTTTTGAAAAGTGATGGCATGTAAAAGTTTATGGTCCCTCTTCAGAAAGATGTGCATCGTGGGAGCCTGAGCAGCTGCACAGAGGGGGTCCAACACACCAGAACGCCAGAACTCCTTAGCTCTAGGCTGACAAGTCAAGATTTTTGTTGTGATATATAGAGAAAACACACTTGTTCGGGAGCTGAGGTTATACCATGTCTGCATCCAAAAGCGTTTCAGCTTCTCTGCAAAGAATCACGTCATAGTCGTAAAATTATCAATGGTGGACACAGACCAAGAGGTCACATGGATACACAGGGTCATGTGACCACCAGTGCTGTCTTTACTTTGGCCGCCCCGATAACATTTGTCTTACATTTTGGCTTTGGCTTTATGATTTTTAAGACATTTTACTGTCTACAGAAAATGTACAGATGCTTGCTAGATTACAGCCACAGTCTAAATGTACCTATACCGTTTCCTTTTTTTTTATTCAGCATTTGGGGACACATTATATTCAGGAAGAGCCATGAACCACGTACTCTAAAGGGGGTTTTTTCTATTTCAATCAACTATCCATGTCTGTGTGCTGATGTGTGCCATCGGTGATTAAGCATGTTTTTCTGCCGGTGCTTTGAACTTGAATAAGAAGTCATTGGCGATGCACGTGTTCACGCATGTATTGATGACATTCATTTGTCTCTGACAGAAGAAATTAGGAGTCAAAGATTAGAAGTCAAATGAAATAATAAATTGGTATCGGTTCAGTGGTTACATCCAAAAGCGAAGTGTACGAAAAATAAAAACGAAACGAACAGCCAAATGAAAATTAAAAGGGAAGAGAAAGACCACAATCCTGAAGATTCCATTTTTTTTCCCCTCCTCTCTGCACTTGGTGTGATTCCTTTCTCGAGAATTCCGTGAAGCGGCTGTGAAATGCTGCTTTCGCTTTCTGCCACTGCCGAGTTTTGTTCACACCTTATCGTACGAGTTGGAACTAAGTCAATATTACTACAAGCAGACTAAGAAAACTGAATCAAGGAAGATTACAGTACAAGCACACGTGAATATGCTTCCTTGCCTAAAGATTAATGTGCAGTAACAGATAAACAATAACAGAGTCTGATATAATCCTGATTCTCCAAAGAGTACCATTTATTTTATTTCACGGACGTGAATACGAGTGTGACGATTGACAGATTACAAACATACAGCCGACGAGGAGTCAACTAGGCGTAAGTGCAGCTAGGCTGAGCTCCCTGTGAAGGCCCAGGTACGGGTGTGGGCAGCATTAGGCTATGAGCAGCATGACGTCTTTCAAGCAAAGCAAGAACCTAGGAAGAGAAATATACAAATCAGCAGAAAGGGCAACACTAAGAGCAGCCAGGCAACATGGACTGGTGTAAGCTGGTGACGGTGTTTTTTTGTTTATACTGTAGGTAAGTGCGACTGAACTGGCCCTGCAGTGGGATCATCCAGATGGATTGTGGGAGATACGGGGGAAGACAGAGTTCCCAGAGTTCAGCAGTGAAACGTGCGCCAGTGTGAAATCCCTCCGCTGAGTTTAGAAACTCCTCTTGCGACGTGCCCTGTGTTATAACACGAATTATCAGAGTGAAGACTTATCGAGGTGTCGACTAAAGCAAGAGCCTGACTAGGAAAACACACATTTTTATCTTAAAAAATGCATTTCTACTGTATATATCCTCCTCTCTGGTTTTCATGAATTGAATACAATGCATCCCCTGTATAAATGAACTGCTTACCATGGTGCCTCAGATTGGGGATAGAATTATTAAGACTGATGGAGAAGGTTCCTTCTATTTGGTGTTTGGCTTCCTCTGGGATTCGTGTGTGTGTGTGTGTGTGTGTGTGTGTGTATGTATATTACTGAAGCGGTGTCATTTTCTTGGTAAGTTCTCTGCTACGTGAGGCTCTGTTATTGATTATATGGCAGCCTATAAAATATACGTGCATTATTTTCCTAGACATTTCCATGTTCCAGGTACCGCCATCCGCTTGTAAGAAATTGATATGGGTTTTAAAGGAATACCTGCATTATCTGTAACTGCTTCCTGGCCCCTTCATTACCATATTGTATCTTATTCAGTTTGATGTCCGCATCTGTTATCTGCCAAAGATGACTGAATAATAAACAAAAAAAAAAGCTTTTGAAAATATTTCTCAAAACGAACCGTACAAACTGCTATGGCTGAGGAAAAAAAAAAATCAAACCCACTTTTACATATTTATAACACGATTTAGGCTTATTATGGATTTGTGTCTCACTTCAGCAGTTTACCCAGACCTCAATCTGTGTGCAGCAAGAAAACAGTCGCACTGTTAATAACAAGTTTGCATGTATACAAACAATTCATAGCTACATCCGTTTAATCAATTGAAAGTATGCAGTCCTCAGCATTTTAATTAAAACCTGATCTCCCAGTTACAATGAACAAAGAGTATAGCAATCAAACATTATCATAGGCGGTCTTGCTTATTCTAGCTTTAGAATTGTTCACAATAAACAAAATGTGCAATTACAGTTACTTGAATATAGCACTCTGTGGATGGGTAGAGACATTTAAAGAGACAACTGTAATAATAATAATATTTGAAATCCATTTTACATGAGTCCAGTTTGTAAATTACTGACCTGCATGTTTCATATCAACAACAAATCAAACAACCGCCACACATTCCGTGGTACAGAGCTGTTCAGCTACACCCTAAACGCACGTCATAGCCTGATTTCATTATGTCTCAGTCGACCTGCAAGGCGATACATATTCCAATTTCATTACTTTGCTATAGAATAGAGGAAAGACCGACGGCGGCTAAAATTTGAATAAATCACGTTAGCAGGCTAAACTCCGCCATTGCCCAGGTACAAATCAAATAAGCATCCAAGAGGTGACACATTCAGTACGAACAATGCCATGCAAAAACGGTGCCAATTACTCTGTCTCTGCATGTCCTGAGTGGAGATACGAAGAATAACTGTCTGGCCGCCGTCCCTGAACAAGGACAATCTTATTCATGCTGAAATCCATTTGTTCCATTCAAAATTCAATATCTGCACTGTCAGTAATTTTATTTTAGAAAATTCAGCAGAAGAAACAGCTTGTGGGCCTTGTTACTTTCCATTATTGTTTTGTGTGGTTATTTGCTCAGTTGGCTATGGGACAACTCTGTACGCTATTGTGGGTGTCTGAATTTATTCTGGATACCAGGGGAGGCTAATCTGTTGATTTCTTCTGCACAGAATCGGAATTTCATGGGTACATTGTCAAGCTTTGTGGGGTAACTTCAAATTTACTACAAAACCCTTCTATGGCAGGATTTTTTAAAATATTATCTTTTATATAAGTAACATTTTAAGATGTTTGTGTAAAAATATGTCAATATTTTTGACTCACACACAACAGACTTTGTTAAAATTTAAGCTAAAATAAGATCAATTGTGTTGGAAACAAACAGGAAGTGCTACTACATTGCATCAGAAATCAAAGACGTGAAAGTAACGACTGAAGGTAGTCTTCTAAAAGGGGTATTCATGAATATATTGTTAAAAAAAAAAAAACAGTCTCTTCTGGCTACATATTAAAGCTGCTTGGCTGCTAGCTGAAGCCAAAAAGCATTTACTAACGTTAGTGATTAAATGTTTCCTATAGTAGCTTTACTGGAACAAGGCAGAAAGTACCAGCAGGATGTACCCCATACTGCCAAATCATGCATAACAACCATGTCTGCATTACAAAGCACAAATTAATAAAATTCCTTGTAGATGGCATGAGCTATGTTTATTGTCAAAACACTATTTGGCGCCAGGGTTTCTGCTAGAATTTTCCTTAGGAAAAGTAATGTACAGAAACAAGTAAAACTGCTATAGCATTTGGCAAAAGCCAGAATGGACCTTGTGTGGATACTTAATTGGTATATCGCCTCTTGAAAGTCTTTCTATATATGCGATGGCACTTTGCAAGGAAAATATTTACATGATAAGGCCCAACATCATAAATGAGCCAAAACAATAAGTATAAATTAAGACACTGCATCTCCCAAACCCTTGAAGGCTTCTCATGCTTGATGTCGCATTATAAACATTTATAACACTCTTCATAGGACTGCCATAGTATTACTGGCAAGAGGTTAAAACAATTAACTGGTTAATCTTTGTCATTTTGAACATCGGGTTCCTTATTTATAATTTAAACGTTTCATTACGATAATCAACGACGAACGGGCTGCAGCTAACATCACCTGTGGTACTATGGTATTATCATCATTTACCGAAAACAATCAAACTCATTCTCCATAGATAATGGCGATGTGATTCGCGAGTAAGGTGGGTTTTGTTAGCTACACCACCGCTGTTTGCACGCAACACTATGTACCACTGCATACGGCTGTGGTCTAAATTAAAAACACTTTCTTATCATTGTCAGAGATATTAGGAACTGAAATTCCATGGATAATACAGAAGCAAATAGCAGAAGCAAAGCGAAGGGAAGAAAATAGTTGTGATTAGGCCAGACTGCGATATTATATTATGAGCTGCGTGATTGGATACCGTTGATTTAAGGTTGGTAGCATAAAGGTGGTGCATAAAGAATGGGGAGCCTTGCAGGCCCAAAGGGCAAGCTGTCGGCCATGGTGGGGGAGGGGCTCATCCTTCAACATCCACATTATTCCCACGGCTTCTGATTCATTTTTTATATTACCTTGGTAATTATTTAGTACAAATACTAATGATGGTAGCGCTACTACTAATATTAATATGCGATAAATACATGATAATTCTGACCCCCGAGGGCGTACGAGCGGTTCAGCGGGTTAGGATGCCGGTTCAAATCCCAGGGTCGGCGGAATGATTTCACTACTGGGCCCCTGAGCTTGGCCTATAATCCTCAGTTGTTCCAGTCTGACGCTGCCTTTTCAAAAACGTATATACGTTGCATTGCATAAAAACGTCCGCCAAATAAATGTTCATGATGTCTTTTGGCAGTCATTTTTTATAGGTATATATTAGTAGCTTTGTATACATACTGTAAGTAGTCCAAAATCGGCTGAGGCATGTTTGCTTTGGATGTGGATTAATTTATGCAGGTGACGGCGCACTCTCCTACAGTATGTGTTCTTCAACTAATTAGTTCATTGAGCCCCGCTGTCACATCCTACTAGTGGGGGCCGTCGGCCTGGACCACCACGATGCTAAAGGGGGTTTAAAAGGGGGAACGACATCTCAGCTGTCACCGCAGCCGTAGCAGACAGAGAGTTGTGGTTCAGGTGCTCTAAGATTATCTCACTCCTCTTTGGGAAGAACAAATGCGGGCTTTTCTTTTCCTTTTGGCCTCCATTGCTGATACCCCACACGGCTCGCTGCAAAATTAAATTTGGATTTGCTTGGAAGAGAGCTCCGAACCGAGATCCATAAATTCATGAATAAAAATAAAGAAGAATGTGAGTCTGCGAAGGCAGGAGAAGGAGGTGATGAATAAGAAGCGTGGTGTTATCTCACGGAAACCCAGCGTGAGGCCTGCTCTGATCCCCGGCTGGATGGGTGCCGGAAGATGCCAATAGCGGGGCGCGAACACACCCCCCTCCCCCTTTGCACTTTCAATCCTCACTGCATGCTTTCGACCTGCTTTGGCCTCACTGCAAATTATTTTTTCTCCCCCCCCCCATAATAAAAGGATGTAGAGCAGACGGGGAACAGGTAAATCGTCTGCGGGCTGCCGTTAAAATCGCGGTGGCGCACGTGCTCCACCTTGGTGTTTTGCTTAGAGCCTTAATTCCACACATTTGAACGCGTATCTCTTTAATGCTCTCACTGTACACTGTAGCAGTTAGAGTTCACTGCAAGTTCACTCGTCCTTCTTCTGACATTTCAGAGCGATTTGGCTTTTCTGGTTTACTGCTATTGCTGTGGTAAAAATGAGTTTTTCTATTATTTGTGCCGGTGGAATGTATCACACAGAGGGGAAGCTCATGAATTTATAAAAATGGAATAATTCCGTAACAGTAACAGGAAGGATTAGAGCCCAGTGTTAAAAATGGGGTTTGTGTTTGCTTCCAGACAAGACAGTAAGAGGGAGATCTCAGAGTTTTCAAGACACTGGTTACTTCATTCTAGTCCCCTTTGAAGTACTGTAGATATATCATCACCCATATAATATGATGATCAGAAGTGAAATAATACTCGAACAGACACACTAGAGTGCTGGAAAAGTGCCAAGTTCCCGTACAGTGAGACTCGGCAAGTATTTTAAGGCTCCGGAGACCTGATGGTTTTGTCCATCTTAGCGAATTACATGTGCAGCTCTGTGGGTTAGAACACTATGCTTATGATCAGAAGGTTACTGGTCCGAATCCCGCGGTGGGCATTGTGATGTCACTGTCGGGCTCCTGAGCAAGGCCCTTAAGCACTCCGAGGACCGTCTGGCCGTGTTTCCTCCAAATTGAAAATCACTGTGGATAAATGTGTCGTGCAAACAAATAAATGAAAAAGAAAAATCATCCACTGCGGTGCATCGCAAAAAGCTGACTTGGTCTGCGTGATACAACTGATCAAACTGAAAACCAGATACTAAATTTGCACAAACTTGAGCTGAGGATCGTCATGGCAACATGAGGGGGAAGCTGGCAAAGTAAACCCCAAACTGGGAGTGTGGATGTTCCAACTCCAGGGAGGAAGAGGGATGGAAGGTTTGAAGGAGCGAAATCCTTCACGGGGTGAGAGACCCGTGCTGTTGGTCCAGCTGGTCAGCATCACGGGCTGCAATCTGTAGCAGAGAATCCAGGTGTGCGCTGACAGTCTGTCAGGGCAGTCTGCCATCTGAAAGGAGCGGGTCACAGCTAGTGAAGGGACAGTACCAATGACAGGAATGGTGGCAGAGTGACTACACTGATCAGGCCTGGATCGCTGCCTTTTGTGACTCCCTTATTTCTGTCCTCCAATAATTTGTCCGACCACCGGGGCGGCGATGTAGAAACCAGGTGCTCAAGCACTGCACAGTGCAAAAAATATGAAAACCCAAAAAACACCACATTTTACTCCAGGCTATTTGGGGATTTCATTACAGTTTTTACTCCTCTTAGAGTAACACACAGATATTTGTGTTATTTTACTGATGCAGCAGCCAGTGAATTCCACACAGAAATATTTTTCTTCCTTCTTCTGACCTCAGAGTGTCATATAGATGAACGTAGTGGAGGCTAAAAAAAATGACTGACAAAAAGTTGGCCTGTAGATCATCAAAGGCGAGGTGGTGACAAATAAGAAAAAAAAACATCTAGAGACAGGTAAACAGTCCGCTGGCCACGTCAAAATATATTTTGAATATATCCCATACCTTATATGAGTAGTTAATTCCCAGTACATTTCTGGTGTAAAAGTAGCCTTCCAGCGACATCCAGAAAACACTAAGTGAAAAGCCCACAGATTTTTAAAAGCTTAACAGGAGATCGCAGACAGATTCGTGTAGGAAATGAAAATGAATGAGGTAATAAATCCATGTTATGCTGAAAAAGTAGGTGATCATGTTAGAGTGAGATCACCAGGGGTGGGGCAGGTCACAAATAATTATTTTTGACTTTTCCTGAGGGTGGGGGACTTCACAATGACAGCACTTTCCTAACTTTAACAAAATCTAGAGATTCACTGATCACTTTTATGACTTTTTAAGGTGCAATTGACCAAAATTATGTACGCTGAAGCAAAGAGATATAGATGAATGTTTTTTTTTCCCTTCAAAATATTTGAATCTACTCTGGCTGTGTAGTTTTTAGTCATTTGGAAGCTTGTGGTTGCCCTCTACAGGAAGGTGACAAATTACACTTGATCCTCATGGAAATTATTGGCAAAACTAATATTGGTGTTACTTTGCAATAAATGTGATTGTGTGTGTGTATGTTAGGGACTAAGCTTGTATGTGTGAGTATGTAACTACATGTCACTTAATCTGGGGTGTAAACAAATGCTTTATTGTAATGATAGAAAAGTAAACTTCCTATTGTAATAAAATAAAATAAAAAAACAAGAATAACAGTAACAGCAACACAGTGTTTCTGTGCTGTTTCATCAAATACAATCACATTACTTTGCAGACCTGCAGAGATTTTGAATGATTTACTGCTGCTGCGGGGAGATTAACAGACTTCTTTCAATGTCCATAAACTGTAAGGATGAATGATGGAACAAATGATATGTTTTCACTGATCCCTGCCTTGCTAGCATTTTATGACGGACATCATATTTTCCTACTGGACGGCTGAATGTTGTATACAACTTGCCTTCATGTGCCCTTTACTTAAAGGTGCATTTTAAGTTTTTTTTTTATTATTGCATTTTATTTTAGTCAACACACACTCCCCTACTGGTTCTCCAAATCAGATCTGTGCTGGACATCACAGACGCAGAGGTGTGGGGGGTGCATGGATACCCTGGCAGGTTCAGGGGGTCCAGCATATGACAGGGGTCCTTGAATTTTGTCAGGGGTCTCGGAATTTCCAGGTTCGTCCCTGACTGGGTGTGAAGAGTCTATCACCTGGACCTGGCTGGATTCTGTACAAATGCATCGGTTACGTTTGTTTAAGAAATGCCTTCAAGTTCTATATGACAAATGTCTTTAAAGTTAATGCCCTTGTTCTGACATTTGATAGTGCTCATCCAGGACAGCGATATGGGTTAGGGTTGGCCTGGTGCCCGTCTCTGGAGGTACGGAGAGGGAGACAGGGGATGCTCTCAAACGGGACGCCAGTTTGTCACATGGCACAAACAATTTAGAGACCTAACCACATGTGTTTGACCCATGAGCTGAAACCTGTACGCGCACACACACACACACACACACACACACACACACACACACACACACACACACACACACACACACACGTGACCGGGTATACCTTACCTTTTGGGGAAACAATATCCCCACAACGTGATGAATACCTGTTTTTTTACCTTAGGGGGACCAGGAAACTCTGGGAAAACTCAAATTTAAAAAAATCCGAGACTGCAATAAAGAAACTAAAAATGCAAAAACTCTTGCATTTTGCTTGGTTATTTATCGCTATGGTGAGGGCTGGGTAGGGGTTAAGGTTGTCATAGCTAGCGTTAGCATTTTTCCCATAGAAATGAATGAGCGGTCCCCACAAAGATATGTTTACCCGACATGCACACATGCATGCACGCACACACACACAGCTGGGCTGGAGGTCTCACAGCGTTACGCACTGAGCCGCCGTCCCATCCCCCCTGTTAATGGTGATTATTTCTTTAAAATCATTGTGCATCTTGCACAGTAGAATGCAAAATGCAGCCAGACTATTGCCTGGAGGACGATACTAAGCAAACATTTATTAATTATGCACATAAAAACAAAGTTTTCTACAGAGATTACACTGTAAAGTAGCTCTGCCTCAGCTTTCCACTACATTAGAGATGACATTTAATTGGTCACTCTCATCGCCCAATGAGCATGTCCCCCGCCACCACTGACAAACAAGACAGCTTCTCGCGGCCATCCTCTCATGAATTAAACCTTTTGTTACACGGCTGAATTTATGCCCACCGATAAGATGAGTCACTAAGTCCCAGTGCATCTGTTTGTTACTTTTTAGCATAGCAGGGAAGCCAGTGTTAGACAGTAAACTTCGCCGATATTCAAATTATATAGCATTTCACGTTTTAATGTTTTATGATGTCAGACATGTTACTGTGTCATGACATTCGCAGGCAACGTTTTAACTTAAGCATTATTGCAAATATCCATTCATCCATTTTTTTTTACCCAATTATCCAATATAATACTATGGCCAGGGGGTAAGGGATACCTTAGATGGGATGTCAGTCCTAAAGAAACACACGAGGGTGAACAGTCTGGAAGGACCAAATCGCTACATACATTTGGAGATTGGAATCCTCAAAGCCTTTGCTATTTGATGCAAATAGTTCCGTTCTATCTGTATTTTCCTAACTGATTTGGGGAGTGAGCATTTCAGATTCATCCACGAATTTCAATATGGCTTTAGTGGGGCTTTATCAGAAGCAATTTAAGGTTCCCTCTTGCTGTGTCATTTTGGATGAAATAATGTGCCAGGAGCAGTAAACAGCAGGGGAATTTCAAATGGTGGATGTTGGATTTTACCGGTTATGCAGAAACGTAATGCAATAAAGACTACAAACATCACTGTCTGCTGAAGAGATAAGAGAATCAGCATGTAAATATTTCTTGTTTTGTTTTAGGATGGAATTGCTGAAAATGACCAGGCCGTGAATTATCCATTTCGGCTGAGCATCTCACTTCAGCAAACAATTCAAATGGCTTTTGCTCTACCCCGCATGCTAATTTACATTAATTAGTTCCCTCACTTGAGGACACACCAGCCCAGCTGCGTCACGGCTTGCACGGAGTTCATTTGTAAATTTTCCCCTCTAATGACTTTCAGTGATGGTTAATTCTGAGTAATGGCTCAACACTTACGGCAAAATGAAATCTAATGACGGCAAGCAAACCACTCATCAGAAAAGACGCGCTGACCACTATGTCAGTGAATATATTAACGCCCACTGCTTCCCCAGCACATCTGCTTGTTTAATCAGTAACTTTCCTTTACAGGCAGTTCTTGACCGACATAAGTTATCCATGCCACGCACCTATGAGTAAGTCAAGTTTTACGTAAATCGGATTCATCTTCTCATACCAATCAATCAACACATACGCCAAAAAAATACTAGCAATATATACTAAAAAGCACATAAAATAAATTAAAAGATAAAGTGTAAATTTACTTACAGGCACCCAACGCCTTTTTGAGTTAGTGCTTCAGTAAACTCTACGTAACTTGGATATTTTTTGCACAAGTCTGGATTTGCATGAGTTGGTTTTATGCAACTTGAGCTGTGTGTATATATAAACAGGATCCTGTTCTATGAAGCTCAGGGAAGAAGGAAGAGGATACCAGAGTGCTATGCAGATACAGATTTGTCTAGCGGTTCGTCACATGGAGAACAAGCAAGAACCAGCATACACAGGACAGGGGCAGGATTCCGACCCCAACCCTGGAGATGTCAGCGCCCCCCACTGAGCCAATGCCACCCAGCATTCATGGGTATACAGTGCGATGAAAATGGCTGAGTTAATTAACCTCTTTCCACTTTTTTTCCTAACATGGATGTATGATGTACTTGCAGTTCATCCATATTCTCCCATACTTTATGTGGCCCATATTCACACCCCCCCTTCCCGGACCCAAAGTTAGCTCACTTGGCTGACCAGCTTCTGTCACTGCCGTGTACATTGTTGTTTATGATGGTGGCATTCATGGGAGTCCAAACTGGGGCGACCCAAAAACATAATAACGGCCTGAACTCCTCTAGCTAGCGTTCCAGGACTTTTTCGCATCATCCTTCACAATATTGCTGCACAGATAAAACAGACACGGTCTTTTTACGAACCACAAAGTTTTAAGTTAAGTTTCACCCGTTCCACCAAGTAACCTGCCTAATTAGTGCTGGATAAATTGATATTGGAATGCACCCATGTGCTGGTCTCATGCCTAGTTATAAACTCAGGGGACGTGTTTCACTTAAACTTATTGTCTATGAACACAAAGTATAAATACCAGCATGCAGTGTATGTCAAATACACCATTATTCTATACAGTCAGTACATGTACACTGCAGACAGCATGTATGTTACTTTAATATTAGTATACCAATACTAATACTAATACTAAACATCCCTTTAAATTCGTATTAGTGCTTCTTGGAAGTACGGTGAAAAGGATCAGAAGTATAATATGCATAACTCAAAAAGAGCAGATTTTGGGGTCAAGCGTTTGAATCATTCAAGCTGCCTTCTACTGAATGATTTCATCTATCAGCATGGATCTATTGTAAAACAAAAAAACATAAACACAAATGCTGATTCAGGAGCTAATTAAGAAAAGCATCCGGGGCGATGTATATGTATAGCATTATCCCAGCACTTTGAGGAAACCTTTTCACCTGAGGAGCAGCATCACATATTTACTTATAAATTCATTGCGTTAAAGCCAGTATGATAAAAGTACTCAAATAACAGTATTAATATATTCAATTTTGCAGACAAGGCTGAAGGCATGCAGATAAAATCAAGAAAGCTGCCAATTCTATAGAGGCAGATTTTTCAATTTAAATATGAGGACCAGGGTCATATCACGGTCAGCTGATATTTATCTTGCGTGTGATTGGCTTGCGAGGCTAAAAGACGTGGTGCGATAGGGTCCTATAGTCCCACCAGTAACTGTTGCCAAAGAGTCCCACTGCAGCAGGAGATAATTAGGAGCTGCAGTCTTGTGGTCTCCTGAGGCTTGGTATGCTCCTCAAACTCATGGCTGCGTCCCAAAGGAACTGCTGGCTTTGTTATACTTGACAGGCCGTGTTTGGCAACAGGCGGAGAGGTAAACAGCCTATGGGCTGTTTCCTAGATTCCCCCGATCACTGTAGGAAAGGGTTCATGCTTGTTGTTG
>JAABNX020000151.1:3935023-3949189 GCA_015163995.2 Mormyrus lacerda
CATTCCCAAGCTTACGGCCCCATTTTTTAGGACACATCTGGACCTCTTCAGTCCCTCATCCGAGCACAAGAAGCAGCGCTGTACTGTATGTTTGGAATCACTGTTGAAGGCCTTAACGGTCCTCTAAGCACGGGTAGGGGCCGACAAGGGGGGGGGGGGTGCATTCTGCTCTGTGAATAAGCTGTACATGGGGAAAGTGTGAGCCTTCCGAAGAAAAAGGATAGATAAAAGGAAAGTAGACTCCAAAAATCCACAGATGAGGGAAAAATTACAGCTGCAGATGTGCCGTTTCCTTAGGACTGTTATGTTATATAACGTTATATTAAGTTATATTATGTTGTTATATGTTGCATTATGCTATGCTGTGCATTATGTAGATGTATTCTGCACTATGTGATATTGCGTTGTTACGTTACGTTACGTTACAATAGGTAGATAGGTAGTACTCTTCCTTCTTTTGTAAATTTTTTTCTTTTTTTTTTTTTTGTAAACTTCCCCAAAAACATTATCTTTACCACTGTAATGTCTGTCCTGTCATGAATTATGCACGCTGGGCCCAGGAGGCACGTTACTCCGCTTCATGTGTAAATATCTGGCAGGACAAAAAAGCTTTACTTGATTTGCCTTGGCTTGATTGTCCTTCCTTTAGCAGAGTCAGCTAAGGGAAGCTGGCTAGACACACCCACGCGTTTCGACAGTACATGATGACATCTCTTTGCGTACTTTACAAATTATTCACTTTTTAAGCCAAGCCACACAAAATCAATACTTTTTAGGTCCTGTTACACAAAATCGATAGAGCGATCTGGAAATGCTGCCCGGGGTCTGAGCGCCCCCATCCCATTGCGATGACAGTAATCAGTTACGAGGGCTGCTAAGTAGGGCGTGTGAATTAAACGCACGCTTTCAGGTGCTGGGGGGGCTGCTCTTTCAGCAACTCACAGGAGCAGCATGAAATTTAATATTAGATATACAAGTTTTTACTGGTGCAATAAAATAGTGCATTTAATTCAGTTCAAGGTCTGCAAATATTAACACTGGACTAAATGTCTAAATTCATCTTCACAACTGACATGGAAATCCAATGAACAAATTAAAAGGACAGGTTATATTAGACTGTTTAAATATCTGAATATGCATGCTGAAACCTTTCAGTTAACTGCCATAAGAGATTTATAGTTGAGAAATATTAAGGTTTATGACATCATAACCTGTCTCGGGGAGAGGAGTACATCAATGTAGAAATTAAACAGAAAATCACATACATAGATGTGTTTATTATTGTCTTTGTTGGCCAACCTGAGATAATTTTATTATTGTCTATGCGTGCTATATCTAGACCTAAGGCAACGTGGGTTACTTTCAGGTTGGGGGTGTCCTGCCAGCGAGAACTGCACCCCCAAGGCACCCTAACTCCAGCATTTAGAAAGAGAGAATCGGGCCTTTTGGACCGGCAAGGTTCCCCCGCGCTGCCAACGCGTGGTGCCAGACCGTGACAAATTTAATTTCGGCAGTCGGTTGTTCACGGAGGCGCAGAGCTTGTCTGGAAAAGGTCAATGGGTAGCCCCCGCCATTTGGCCTGGGCGCTGGGCATCATGCCACAGCTCTGCTTGCAGATATGGCAGCACATCATCTGCCACGTCCCCCCCCCCTGCCCTGGCACAGCATCACGCAGGAGCCGCTCAGCATCCCCAGCCAGAGCGAGCGCTGACGCCTTTTTCCCCGTCATTTTCAGACAAACACATCGATGTAAGCGGTAATTAGCACGGAATTCCTGCGCTGGATACTCTTATGATTTGCCATCTGAAAGTCTGTCTGTCATCAACTCTGGACTAAATCATGTTGTCACAGACTGCTGGAGTGTGTCCCCTGCTGCCTTTTCAGTCGTCCCGTTGTGATTCTGCTGGACTCGCGCATCTGGGTCACCCCCGTCGATCCAAGAAGGTTCCGTAAATCAGCATCTGAGTCTGGTCGTCATACAGGATGGCGGGAACTTCAGCAAATAAGGAGTTTTGCAGTTACAAAGCGAAGCATTTGATCTGTCAAATGCTGTGTGTGTGTGTGTGTGTGTGTGTGTGTGTGGGTAGGGGAGGTGGGGGTACAGCCTATCCCAGGCAGTAAGGGCCACAAGGCTG
Source organism: Mormyrus lacerda (assembly GCA_015163995.2). Lineage (NCBI taxonomy): Eukaryota > Metazoa > Chordata > Actinopteri > Osteoglossiformes > Mormyridae > Mormyrus > Mormyrus lacerda. The sequence continues at coordinate 3,937,159 of JAABNX020000151.1, forward strand.
TAATACAGCCTGGATGGGGTGTCAGTCATTCACGGAAACTTGCATTGGAAATAACACCCTACACTACCCCAGTGCTAAACATCACAGCCATGCTGAGATAAACCAGGGACTGGATATTTCAGGTGGGGCCTGGAATTTTCTAGAGACCACTCTTAACGGGGTCCCTATGAAACACTTACCGGTCAGATCACACCAGCTGAGGCTACATTAATGTATTAAACAGCTTAAGACCCCTGAACAGCACTGATCCGCATGACAAGTAAGACATTTCCTGCTATTCTCGGGGAGCTTTTCCATATATATGTGTGCAACAGAATAAATCTGTTTTCGCTGACTTGTGGAGTAGTTTAATTTCTTATTTACCAACTATTAAAGCATATTCAGAAGATCATAATCATTATTATCTCGGTACTTTTCATGTGATCATTATGCTGGTTTAAAAAAAATTCAAATTGCCGCACACTGCTGTAAGCGATGTAGATAATAGATAATCTGCTGTCGTGTCACTATGGAAAGGTTCATTAAGGGATTATTTTTAACTAACCTTTTCTGCAGGTTGTGGAGGGGAGATCTGTTATGAGACAGCAAAACGGAGGCGTAGGTTGAGAAGAAAAAACGCAACTTACTCCCAGCAGGATAATCTCTCTCATTAGGGACAGCTGGGTTCCATTAACGGAGGCATCTGTGGACAGGGGGACCATGATCAATCACCATGGAAAAAAGACAAAAAAATGCATCATACACAGCCCCGTTGCACCAGGCACGTCGTCCCGTTAGAGGCCGGCATGTTTCTGTGCGTACTGCATCGGCATGAGTATGCAAATCAAATGTGCTTTTCCGTGAAATGTATGAACATTCGGCCACAGCTCAAGGAACGCGGGTGCCATAATGTACCATTTATATGCAGAGCAAGCTACTTCTGAATAAAAATCGCCAACACCAACCCAATTTCTTACAGATGTCAAGAATTACATTTGTAGCCATTTTTCCATATTGGATGTTCACTGGGGAAGTTCATGGAATAATCTCTCCGCAAAATTATTCCCGCCGCATATGGTCTTTGGTTAGCTTACTTTTGGTGTCCCCCCCCCCCAAATGAACCAGAAAATATACAGCATTTGCTCAAACCTAGAAAACATCGATCACAGCACGCTGTGACCCACACCAGGAGTGGCAGAGGAAAAATGCTGGCGATCAGATCACGCCACAAACAGACGACCAAATTATTATTAAATATGTCAAATCTTTGTTGCGAAGTCATCAACACAGAGTAAAGTCACTTAAACTGGAAATTCTCACCAGCAGAGATAATTATGTGCCAGGGAGTCTTGACAAAGATCAGCAATAGCAATAGGGAAAAATACAACAGTACCATTTATCAAGCTGCTGGACCCCCCCAGTCGATTCATATCAGAAACCTTACAAAACCTCAAATCACTTGTTTCTAGTTGTCTAGGTGCTGTAAACAGTGGGGTATCTGAGGATAGGGCCCCCCCTGTTAGCTACAAGCAAAAAAGTGACTTTTTGAGTGCCCCCTGGCTACGACAGTGTGGCTTTCACCCCATAATACCCGAGTTTACCTGTCTGTGTCCTCGCACGTACGCACGGACAGAGAAACATGTAAACTCGCTGCGCAGCCGATAAGCTGCCGTGTCAGTGATCTACTGCATCTTTCAAAGGGAGACAGCATTTTTTTTTATATAAAAGCGGATATCCATAAGCAGGTTTACAGCCTCCACTGTGGTGAGCATTAACGAGGACATGGGGCTTCGTAAACAGCGCGCTAAATCTTCACCGCACTCGACAGGATGGCGTGCGGGGACCCCCCCCCCCCGGGCTCGCTAATCCGGAGGGCATTTGGGGAAGGATGCTGAGAGACTGACGGCCAGGCCGGGTCGGACGGGAAATCGGTGACCCGGACCCATGACTGATTCCCAGCGCCTCCTTCCCTTTCATCTCAGAAGCACTGGCTGCTCCGAGATAAAACAAAAAAAAAAAACAGTGAACATCAGGTTCATGAATCAAAATACCCACAAACAAGTTTTTGCCCAGAAATGAAGACATACTGAAATTGATTTTGTCTGATATGGCGATACGGCAGGCCGATACAGCGTTGGGGGGGGAGGGGGGGCATTTATTGCACCACAGACACGGCGGAGCGCTGTATAATGCAGAATTTATGGCGGTCTAGAGATCAACGCGCTGCCTGTCCCCCCTCATCAGCTCTGTAAGTGTGTGAAATGTCCTTTAATACTGAGGAAAGGGGCCATCAGATTTCTATCCTAGTTTCACCCCCCCAACCTGTGTCAAAGGATCAGTCCGTTTATTTGTGATTTTTTTACTAAAACACAGTCATAAAAATGTACTAGCGCTTTTTGTATTAGCTACCTAAGTCATTCTTCTTTTTAATGTTTTTAAATAGATACATATTTAAATACCATAAATTATAGGCAATTCTTGAATTAGATGTTCTAAAGAAATCCATGTCTTACAATTAAATACATGGTGTTATAAAGAAATATAGACTTTTAAATCAATTATTCACAAACGATACAGTAATATGCATAACTATGATGCATTATTCAAGGTTAACTATTAAATGTGTGTTACGGTTATTGTCTACATGAGAACCTTGCTACAGAAAGTAAACATGATGACTGGGGTGGTCACATGACTGCCGTACCCCTTCACAACTGGGACAACTCTCCCCCTAATCCAGCGCTGTGAGTAAAAACATACAAAACAATTTGATGTTCTCTCCGATATCAGTTTTCAGACAAGTGATCACTTCTCTTTTCTTTTCTGGGCTGCTTTTCCCTGCTCCATTACACATTAATATGGTGCCCTTGCAATCTTGGGTAGTGACAAGTCCATAGTTGTGTAGATGGCTTTTGGGATGAGGTTTTAAAAGGAAAGCAATATCCCGTAAAAGATATCCTGCTGCGACAGGGACAGGGCATTAACCCTGGTGTCATGGGCAAAGTCTCTGCTTTGTTTGACCTGCTTAGAAGCCTCCTACTCTGGTAAAATTGTCTGATCATATCGGCTTCCTGATTAATTTTCCTGACCTGTCGTGCAAGCGGTTCTCTTGACCTCTTCAATACAGCACACCGTTGTAGAATTCATAAAGTCAGCAGGATTTGTCGTAGATGCTCAGAAATCCCTCATTACGGCAGCTCAATTTGTTTCACCAAACGAAAATCGATTGCCAGTTTTTAGGAGACAAAACATTTCTCTCGAAAACACCCCCGATGCGTCACACTTTGCACGGACAGCTGCAGCAACATTTAAGCCTCTTAATAACCCAAAGGTACCGCGCTTAAATCTCAGCTCCGCTTTGGTCCACAGAAGCGAGGAATAGAACGTGTCCGGCGTCACTCAACAAAGACCACTGCGAAGAGGAATGTAGCAGACAGCAGGGCTGTGAGAGCCATCAAAGAGCTTAACGTTCAGGGTGATCTGAAGCGTTTCTCCATATCATGGATTTCAAACAACCCTGATAGCAGCGAATTACTATGAGGTTCTGCAAGAACATAGGAAGTATAGGTATGAAAAAAGCATGAATTTCCACATGTAGTATAACAAACCATTTCTTTAGCCATCAGAGATTTTCTTTTAACTTTTTTTTTCATTTTTGAAATGTTTAGTTAATAACCAGAATAAAGACATACTTGGACTTTATTTAGCAGATGAAGTTATCCAATGCAAAGTACGTTTTATTTTGTGAAAAATGTCAGACATACTTAACGGCCTAGTGGTGAAATCATTTTGTTAATACATGGATTTGAACTAGCACCGATATGATCACAGAGAAAGCATTTCAACCCTCTTAGCGGCAGATCATTATGCAGAGCACAGCTGTAGACTGTGTCGGGCTTGAACAGACAGACAGACACACACACACACACATACATGAGGCTTTCTGGAGCTGTAAGCCTTTTGGGAAGATTCAGGGCCTGCATTAAAACCAACATCTAGGACCAAAGCATGTAGAGAAACGCGCTGGTACCTATTCACACTGCCGTATAATTTAATGAAGGCCACATACTTTAGGCTAGTCAACAACGGCACGACGTTTCGTACCTCAGAAACCTGGGGCGACTGGGAAGGCAGAAGAATTGATTCGGATGATATCAGAAATTGCTCATACAGTATGGATGGAAAGCGACACGGCAGACCTGGAGACAAGGTCACTGTGGAAACATGGGTGTGACAACAGGACCTACTGTACTGAGTACTCGTCCTGTTTCCGTGGTCACCATTTCTCTTTGGAACACACTGGTTCCGTTCTCGGTAAATAAAACAGAAACGGTGCTTCAGTGGCAATCAGTGCTCCCGAATAAATAGAGAAAATTCCTAAACGATACAGGTAACAGACACTGAAATTATGTTTTAGGTATTATATGTGGCTGATGCAAGATATCATTCTCGGGTGTCAGACTCAGTCACTTTTTTTTCCTTGCGTAGGAAACAGGCTGACCATTCACAATGACCTCCAGTTCACTTTGTGCCTCTGTATGGAAATGGTCGTTGCAGGAGAGTAACGCTTTTCAGCCCCTCTGAGCTGAAGTTTAATTGTAATATTTTTTTATTCCCGACATTCTGACATCGGAGCACATTTCACCAATGCTTTTTAAATTTACGACGCAAACCGCTGAATCACGGAAATTTTTGACGTGAGACAGAAATTACGTTTAGCTACTGCCTGAGCAGGACTGGCAGCGTTGGGACACGTGTGAATTTCAATGCGCTGTGATGAATGATATCTAGCAGGAAAACATGCAGTATCATGCTTCCGGAAGCATAAAGCTGTGGGTGTTTTCCTGGAACCAGACAAGAACAATTTAAATCAATTAATTATAGGAGTGTAACAGGGAGGAGTCACTTAAAGCATAGGGTATCCAACTGTCTTTGAAGATTCTCAGTTATCCAGGTCATGGTTATCCTTAGAAAGGTTCTTCAGTGGCAACTGGACTTTCTGGACAATTCTTGATTGACAAAACCCTCTGGATGGAAGGGTGAAATGTTTTCAAGGAACTAAACAAGTCCTGTTGCCACCGAATAACCTTTCTTGGGATAGGTTATGCAGTCTTCCTTTGAGGCGCTCCAAATACCAGAGTGAATTCTGAAAGTGTGCATCGTAACATATGAATGCAGTGTACTACAAAGATTCAACCGATTACAATAGTTTTTTTATTACTTTGACAGTTATTGATGTGTAAAGGCATTTGACTGGGGTCTGTCCATTCAAACTTATATTGGCCCACCAGATAACTCTCTGCGTTTCTCATGCACCGTAGCTGTTAGACTTTATGATCACGAGTCTGAGTTCCGACGTTCTTCAAGGAAATAGAATGGACCGTCCTGAGGGAGGCATGACATCTGACTGCGGAAAATGTTTTGACGCTCGGCTGAGATTTAATAAGGTGTCCCTACTGCAGGTCACCGTCAGAGCTGCAGGCGCACATTTTCCCCAAATATTAGCCTTCATCATGCAAAATGTTCATATAAATTACTTCTTGTATTATCGGGAAGTGGGTCAGACCGACTGTTCCTTTGCAGGACCCCCCATTCCCCAAATCTAACAGTATCTAACATTTTACAGCTGGATGTGGTTGACTGCAACCCCAGAGGGTTCATTGTTTTGATGTCAAACCATCTAACAATTTATCGCCATTATGGAGCTGTTAATAAGTAAGAAAAATACATCTTCGCTAATTAAAATATAAAAAACTATATTAGTTTCACTGTACTCTTTTTACTGTGCATTTTTGATAAATTAGAAGATATTAAACTTGAAATATTTGGGAACATAAATATTAAAACCCTGAGCTTATACTGTATACTTAATAATGATATAGAATCTTCCGAAGACTGGCTTCTTATTAAGTGCTGTTTAATAGTATCTTAAGCCAATGTTACGCGCTTCTGTTCCTCTCCACTCCACTGCCAAAGTGCCAGTTTAATCACCCTTTAATTGACTATACCTGACTGGGCAATTGAGTCAGCACTTAGAAGTATGTATGGAGGAGGCAAAGAGGAATTTTCCAACTGGCTACCTGCCAAATTATTTATTACTGTATGTCTGACAGACGCCTTCCTCTCCACATGCTGCACGTTAAGCATGAAAGGCACCTTTGCCTTAATTATTGATCTTTGATCTTTGAGTCCTGAGCTTCCATCTGCCCTAATTTTAAAGTCCCTCCGATTTTAAAGTGTGCATTGAATTTCAAGAGATCAGTACATTGTCTGGTACTCTCTGCCTCTACCTCCATGAGGTCTGGGTGGGATGGATTATATTTTATCTTTTAATAGCCGTGGTGTTATGGTGCCATACATCTCCTGCGCTGCTCTACCTTCCGTAATCACTCCCCCAGCGCCTTCCCAGCATGCACGGAGCCTTCCCCGCCCTCACGTATAGCCTCAGACACGACTTCTTAATGGAAACAGCTTTATTTTTTATCAGTTTCATCTTTCCTCTGATTACAAAATCATTTCCTCAGCAATTTTCGTCTAGAATCAAGAATTAATTCAAGTGATCTTCAGTTATTTAATGCACACGCAAAGATCTGTTTCTTAACTAGTCATTTGTTTTTTAACTTATCTGCCCTGCGTTTCATCTGGGAGTATCATGGCGGTTCGTTAATGAGTATCAGTGGCGCTCACAGATAACGTGGTCGAAAGGCAGGCACCTTTCTAAAATAAGCCGCATATCCACTAACGCAGAACTGTCATTATTAACTATTCCACTTATAAATCTCTACCAGGCCACTCGCATAGTTAAGTACATGGTTGCAACCATGAACAAGTTCATGCACAAATAATTATAATTGACTACTACAATCATTCAAAAATTGCATTAATAGAAAAGTGTGACATGAAAAAGAGGCAGCTAATTCACTCTTGCTATTTCATAAGAGGGTGCAAGATGACCTTCAGACATGTTTGACCGCCATTATCATATAAAATATATAATAAAATTATCCTCTAAAAATACTTACTGCGTGTATGTATGTGCCCTGTGATGGACTATCGCTCCATTTAGGATGGTCTGCAGGCTCCACACACCAACCAGAAAAAGCAATGATATATAAGATGGATGGATGGACGGATGGATGGAAATATACTCTAATAATATCAAGTTGAGTGAATGTATTATTTTTGGTCAAAAACCACACATTGGTGATACATGATGAAGTTTTAAACTCCTGTATAATGTACCCTGCATCTTACGTGGGTTTTGATCGGAGTTCGGATAAATGACAAAGGAAAAGCTTTAAAAATAACCAAAATGCACAATTTGAAATTGGTGCGCAAAGTGCTTAAGCGTGAATTGAGCGCAGTGTGTGTCAGCATGCTGTCTGTTCAAACATCCACTGGCCAGTATCTTAACTCAGCTGTTGTCTAGCATTGGCTGGCTACATATACTATTTGTGTACTGTGCTATAGCACTCGCTATATCTGTACTGTGCTTGGGCACTTGGTATTTGTGTACTGCACAATAGCACTCGCTATTTCTGTACTGTGCTATAGCACTCGCTATATCTGTACTGTGCTTGAGCACTTGGTATTTGTGTACTGCACAATACTGTAGTACTCGCTATTTCTGTACTGTACTATATCACTTGCTATTTATGTATTGAGCTATAGCACTCGCTATTTCTGTACTGTGCTATAGTACTCGCTATTTCTGTACTGTGCTATAGTACTCACTATTTCTGTACTGTGCTATAGTATTTGCTATTACTGTACTGTGCTATAGTATTGCTATTTGTGCTGTGTTTTTAGCATTTCCTAAATGTGTTTTTGTATTACCTTGTGTAAGAAATGAATCCTAAAAAAGTTAGTGGTAAAAGTGTCGTACTGTGCGGTGCATGTACAATGTTTTTTGTAATTTCTCCCTAAACAATACATTATAACAATTACTATAATATTTTTACAGAGAATTTAAGTTGTATTAGTACAGTTCTGCAATCTAGGCATGATTTACAATATGTGACAGGTGGGGAATAGGTAGATATGTACAGAAGTCTGTAGAGGACATGCATCAACTTTTTTTTTCTTTTCGTTATGTCGAGATCACGACTTATTTTTTTAAGCAGACATCTTTCAAACATCACCCGATACCCATGGAGATCCCGGACATACTGTTATTTCCTCATATCCATGATTCGTGATGGTGCAATATACTGTATCTCAACTTTTTCCCACAGTTTGAAGTCTCGTTTAGTTTTACAAATAAGTGCAATATAACCACTTATGATATTGGCGCAATATACTTTTACTTTACTGTGCAATATACTCCTATACACTTCTACTTTTTCTGTAACTTTTGGACAAATATACTTTAGATTCCTGTACAGAGATTTTATATCTTATTTTATTTTAATTTTATTTATTAGAATGTTTAACAGTGCTGTAATTTGTTTTACACTTCATTCCTATTTTTATACTTATACTGTATCGTTCTTGTCCTGGTGTCTATGTGTGATTGTGCAGTCGCAATGTGAGCAATTTCCTCCGGGATTAATAAAGTCTTGACTGGGACAGTCCACAATCAAAGTAAAGTCTTATGCATTTGTTCATGTGGATAATAATAAACCTGTTACGAGATCACGGGACAAGTGACATGGGTTATGTCGAGATCACAAGAAAAAAATATGTCACGATCTTGAGAAAACAACTTTGGTTATGTCGAGATCACAAGAAAAATAAGTCATGATGTTGAGATAACGAAAACAAGGAAAGAGTTGATGCATGTCCTCTACAGACGTCCATAGATATGCACTTTTAAATAGGCACTTTTGTATAAGACTCTTGAATGTACATGGTTTTGGAGAATTGCGGTGGAACCAAATGATCACAAAAGATGAAGAAGTACTGTATAACATTATTATAACGTTACTCAGTACTCGATACTTATTATCGGCTACTCATCACCGGCTACTCATTACCTGCACCTACTGGAGCATAGGCTTCTGCGGCCAAAGTGTCTTCCTCCAGGAAGCCAAACTGCCACCTGACTGACAGTCCCTTTCATGGCTCATCCTCTCTAAACACCCAGTCCAGGGTATCAAGTGAACAAGAAGTTTTCTGGGGCATCTTCCACCGGAGAGATTCCAAATTTATTGAATGACAACAGTGGCCGAGTGCCAACTTCTGCTACTACGACAAGTGCATCACAGACGGCAATATGCGCTGATGCACAGCTCATGCTAAAACTGACATTCAGACCATATTTTGGTTCATTTCCAGCATTTAGGTTTGCTTGCTAATTACAGATCTCTTGTGCTTCATTTAACTATACTGAACAAAGTACTAAACTTTTTATTAGGCTGTCGGGCCGTGATGTACTCTTGACGTAACAGAGATGTGCAACAGATACAGAACAATAAAAAGGACAACAAACTGTATGGTAGAATGTGTATGGTTTGGTAGCTATAAAACCCTTTCATAAATGTCATGTGAATGATCTTTCCTGCACTCCTGCTTGTGTATTTTCACGGAAAAAAGCTTTGACAGTTGCTTGTAGCTACGTGAGAAGGAGAACGCATCGCTCTTGGTGTAAAGTCATCCTTCTGGTTCTCATCAAGTAAACAGCAGATGTGAGAGCAGAAATTTCAGCTCTGCTGAGGATACTCTGCCTCCCATAAAACGCTGGTTTTACTTCATTTAGAGGGAATGCTATGCATCAGCTAGCTTGTGAATTTTCCATGCCCCGTGCAGAGCTGGCTCACTGCCTATCACGGAGGAAGCCAGACTCGACTCTTAGACTTCTTATGCTGCAGAATTAAAAAGGTACATTTTTAGTTGCTTATTTTGACGTGAATTAAAATCTAAAACTTAATAAATTGGCAACACAAAGAGAGAGTATTATGCACCAAAGGTAGCACAAGAGCAAGACTAGCTACCGTGGCTGGCCGTTGACAGTCGCCTTTGTATTTCTAAACCTTTATTGGCAGGCTGAGTGTCCACATATTTTCCCTGTGTCATTTGATTACTGGGAGACCAAAAAACAAGGCAGGTTACCTCAAACACAACAAGCAAGGAAATTGACACTGATTAACTATTTATGCAGCATGATAAATCACCTAGAAATCATCAAAAAACTATTCTTTAACAAAGTTTTAGCCCACTTAGCTATGTTTTCTAATTGGTGTTATGTGTCCTAGGTCAATGAGCATTCTATCTATATCAAAATAAACATATACCATTTTTAGCTTAACTGAATTTATTTAACTGTCCAGACTCAATTCATTAAATTGTCCCAAATTTAGATGAGTGGTTCTGACTTATTTTAAAGACTTGAATACTAACTGAAACAAAATCCTTCACTTGGTCATAGTATCCGTAGGACCATGTATCTAAAATGGCTCACCATGAAAATATGTTAAATCACAAATCAGAATGGGATACTGTCATGGCCTGCTTCAATTCCCCCTGTTCTCTCTCCCCAGTCTGGCTCTAGCAAGCCACACCTGTTATTTATTTGTCTTGCCTCTTGTTTCAGGCCTCATGTGACTCACTCCAGCTGCCTCTCATCTGCTCCCTCGTTAGTGGTGTTATAAAGTGCCGCCCAGCCGTGACCTCCCAGTCCTGTCATTGATGCTGTCCTCTGCATGTTATCTAATGTTGCTCCTGTTTATTATCCTTTGGTGTTGATCCCTTGTGATCCATTTGTTTTGCCCCCATTTCCAAATAAAGCCCCGTTTGGTTTCTGCCCTGAGTTCTACTCCTGTGTCCTTCCTCCGGCTACACCCTGACGTGACAGAGATATAGCATTACACGCACACATGTGTAATTTTTCATGATCTGGATCAATGCCATCGGTTGTTAGCCAGGGTCTGCAAAGAAGAAAAAAAATTCTTCGAACATGCATAGCATAATCACTTGTATGGTCCATAACCAGAAGACACTCATTAATAATACAATGATTTTTGCTCCCTTGTCACCCCCGTGGTTGAAAAATTTTGGTCCAGCCAAGCTTGGTCATCAAAAATCTAGGCTGCATCGAAAAAATGGCAGGGTCGTTAAGCAATTTATCACGTTTAAAGAACAGAAATTCAAAGGGCTCCAATTGTTGGCTACAGACCATGACAGAATCACAGCAGAAATTCAGACTCAAAAGTTCTGTGAAGCAGCAAGTGATGACATGTTCATTGTTGATGCGATGACTGTAGGTTGTTAAGAGACAGCAACTTATAACAAGGGTTATGCAAAGCCGTGAAACAAGATGCACGAGTGAGGTGTTGTCATAAAAAAATGAAGGCAGCCCCACAAGCATGATTTAAAAAGCTCGTAAACGACTGGGGCAGATGATAAAGGCAACAAACGCTGCCACTTGACGACTTTTAAGAGGGCGGTCCTCGTTAATTCCCAACACATCTGAAGCTACCGGGAGTTTCTGAAAACACTGTCAGGTGCTATGGAAGAAAGGCCTTGCTGTTTCCCCTTTAGTATAAGAATGACAGTGGGGGCTAAGCAAACTGAGAAAAGATTTTGACACAACACCTCAGTTGCATCATTCAAATATGTGCGTACTCAAAGACTTAGCTTTGGGGGAGTGTAATACTGTAATATCTGTTGTTTATAAAAGTGCAGCTAAATCAATGTACATGCACATTGTTAAAATATACACACAAAATGGTATTTTTAATTTCTCTCTCTCTCTCACACACACACACATACAGTTATATTCATATCTTTGTAGGAAAGAGTCCAATCCCAACAATGACGACCTTAACCCCCACCCAGCCCTAACATTAACCATAAGTAGCCAAACTAAATACAAGACTTTAGGCATTTTCAGTTTCTTGATCGAGATCGCAGATTTTTATAAAACTGAATTTCCCCTTGTGGGGACTGAAAAAATGGCCTCCACAACATCAAAATAACAGGTTTTTAATCACATTTTGGGGATGTTTGGTCCCCACAATGTAATGTATGTCTCACAAACACACACACACACACACACACACACACATCAGGAGAACACATCATACATAAAATACTACAGTGATCTGTTTCCCAT
>JAABNX020000151.1:3958561-3969849 GCA_015163995.2 Mormyrus lacerda
CACATGCACCCCCCCCCCACACACTCTTCCTGATCACATGTAGGCAACAGCAGATGCTGCTTAAAACCAGCATCCGCAGGGATCGGCCTGGACATTAGCGTAAAAAGCATGCAGGAATTCAGGCTTTAGACTGAATACATTTTCTGCCATGATGTCATCGTGGTGTGAAGATATTGGTTTGACATCGTGGACAGTATTTTAAAAACATTAATGTCCCTTCTGGGGTTAGTAGTAAAATCAGTTTAACTTATTTTGCTAAAATTTGGAAATGGGTAGGACAATAAATAACCGGGAATTCTAGCGGTAACAGCGATGCATTCTGCTCAGAAGAAAGGCCCAGCATTCAGGGTTACCTTTACTTCCCATTATTGCGATTGCAGAATAGGTGGGAGATATTCCAGTGGAGCGAGGCTGCAAATACAATCCCTCATTTGCAAAGTCTACATTTTTTCTCAGATGCCCCGGAGACAGACTTATGCAACTTAACCACACAGTGAGCACACAGAGGTTTCAAATCAGAGCCAGCCAGCCGGACTTCTCCGTGCCACATAAACCTTTGAACCTTATTTCTACAACTGCTGTGACAAGAGCGCCCTCTATGTGTGTCAGGCAAAAATGCACCTATTGCTTTCCACTCTTCAGGATTCACTAAGTCCTTAAATGAACTCACTACAGCAAATGGACATCAGTGTTAGACTGCATGCCGTGTCATTTGTGCCATAATAAGTTAAAGCGCTTAATTACCAGCAATGCATGACTTATTGTATTTAGAGTATATCTCAGCTTATCATTTTAACATTAACAGTAAATATTGAAAGTCTATCCCTTTCAGTATCAAAACAGAATTATTTTTCAAAAATAAATGATGCAAATTGACCATGATTGTAAACTTGGTATGTATCTGGGAAAATATTATGAATAAAAGGTGAAGCCCAGCAACCTTTGAACTCCTATGTGCCGTAATTAAACAACAAATCGCTGAGTTGAATGTATCACAGTCACTCATGTCTCTACCTTAAAATGCTGTCAGCCTAAATCTCCCTGAGCATTTACCAGCGCAACTGATAAATATTGCACATCGATTTACCCTAAGGCTGACACCTCTCTGTCTGCCCTGGATGCCGTCTTACCGCATTAAACATTAAACATCCATTTGTGCTAAATTTAAATACCCATCTGCACTTCGTGTCTCATTTAAATAGCTGAAAAGAGACATGTAAGCAACGTTAAAAGTAAGCGAAAATGAAGCGGATTGTGATTGTTCAAAGGAATGGACGAAGAATATCCGAGTCTTATTATACTGATATTAATATAAGAAAAAATAGAGTTAAGCCCCTCTGTGGTTAAAAGGCCATCCTCCTTTTATCTTATTGGCTGCAGGGGTGCCGTAAAGGGGGGGGGTGGTGTTAGGACAATTCCTAGGGTCCCTAAGTGACAGGACCTGTAAAAAAATTGAAATATAATTGGATTATTTTGGGTTGGGGGCCCAATATGATATGCTTTCTTGGGGTCCAAAATCCCTAACGGCCCCCTGGGTAGGGTGTACGAAGCTACCAGTGCAAAGGGGCCATTTTTTCTCCATCACAGGATCCAAATGAGGTTCTCTCTATATGATAAAGCCTTTCTTTACAAATAACTTTTTAATGTCAGAAAAATCTGTTCTTTCACAAAAAAGCTAGAGTAATATTCCTGGGAAAACAAATGATCATATTATAAGGTAATCGCCTTCATTATGGCAACAAATGGCATCATTCTGCTACAGTGAATCTGAAATGAATCAACGGCTGCTTCTCCGACTTATTAATTTGTGTAACTGGCCGTTCGAATGAACTTTGAATAAGCAGGCGCATCACTTCTGAGCTGATGTCTCTCTTGAAATCATTGGCTTTTTCTCCGTATTTGGTGAATAAAAAAGCAATAACAAGAGATTTGTCATTTTGTCTGATTAAAGATGAACATGCCAAAATAGAAATATTGGGCAGTACAGCCAGGACAGCTGATGACATACAGAGAGCAATGCCCCTTGTAGTGCACGCAAGGCAGAGTGACAAAAGACTCTTTAACTGCAGGACGAACCTCACAGACTGGCTGCCAATGTCCTCATTTGTGAGGTACTTACGAGGGCCTGTTTGTAAATATACTCCACGCTAAATTAAATTTGACCGACTGAAAAACAGCACAAGCGCCAGTGTAACAGCTTAGCTGCTGAAGGTCAGTAACAGAATATAGGAATCAGATACTGAAAGGAACATATATCTTACAGGCATTTAAAGACAGGAATATGCATGTGAAAGGCATGTAAAAGGGTAGGAATTAGCGTGTTATAGGCATATACAAAGACAGGAATATGCATGTTATAGCCATGTAAAAAGATACGAAATTGCATGTTATAGGCATATAAAAGGATAGGAATACGCATGTTATAGGCGTATAAAAAGCTAGGAATTTGCATGTTATTGGCATGTATAAAGATAGGAATATGCAGGTTATAGGCCGGTATGAAAATAGGAATAGGCATTTTATAGGCATGTATAAAAATAGGAATTTGTGTGTTATAGGTATGTATAAAGATAAAAATATGCATGCTATAAGCATGTGTAATGGATATAATGATGTTATTAGTTTCCGAGAATGGCATAGAAAAAAAGAACCTTTTTTTAAGTTCTGTTGGTTGCTTGTACTTTTATCGTGTCATAACCCAGATCTCTGACATCATTTTACAGAAACGGGGGACAGAAATGTGCAGAGTCGCAGAAACACCGGAGCCACACAGCTGCTGATCAAACAAGCTCATATTTCGCCAGAGGACCAGCACGGCGACAGGCCCTCGTCTGGGTTTGTGCCATTGAGGTTTTGCAGTGGCAGCTCAATGGGATTCATCTGTAATGTTTACCATAACTAGCTGTGCTTCAAACGGTAATGCAACATCTGGCTAATGTTAGCGTGCGATGTGTCACTGGACACAGTTCAGTCCTCGACCCTCGACCTTGGCCACTTCCTTTGATAGGGTGCTACACGTAATTAGCCCAGCCAGAACAAAGGTGAGTATATTTGCACACGCAGCTGCTCGCTGGCGAGTGTGACATTAAATGAATTCCGGTATGATTAATATCCCTTTCCTGGTTGTTGCAGTGCCAATATATATTGACGGTGTCTGAATGAAGGTCTTGTTCATGTGCAGTGCTGTTCCTCACCTCCACTTAAACCGTGCATCTGCATGGGCCCCTGAGGTTTGGGGGCCCTCTGCTGGCCACAAACAGTCAATACACTAAACATTAAAAAAGTGTCTTCTTTATTTAGGAGATGTTGAAGCAGCATTTTGAAGCAGCTAGCTAGAATCTCTTGAATCTACTTTGAAAGATATTTAGTTTTTGAAACGTGTTTGGGGGGGGGGGTAGTGGGGGCAAAATGACTTTTCGTGTGGGGCCCTAGAATCAACAAACCCAGCCCTGTTCATGTGACACAACTGTCATTCGCCAGCTGCAATAGCAAAGCTGTCTAGCTGTCTACACTGTCAAAGGGTCGTGTATCTATCAGAGGATAAAGCCTAGCTGGTGATACAAAGCAGCAGCCTGCTTTCCAAACATTTAGTTAATACTTCAGTGCTTGCAATCAGTAAAGCAGAGTAATATAGAGTAATGAAGAATTCTTAGCTCGCCGGAGCATTTCAGAAATTCTCCTTAGCAGGTCTGTACTCAGTGGTTTGTGTATAACTGTAACTTCTTACCATTGGTTAATACAACAATCATTTTGCTCAGAAACGTCTGATTAACTTACAATACAAGGAAAACATCAGATAAGTAAACTGACTTTTGGAAAAAGGTATTTAAGAGAATCCAAAGCAGTTGTCATTCGTTTTTCACATACATAATGGTTCTGTGCAAATTCGTCCTGCTGATTAAACCTGCAACATAACACTATTTTAAAATTTAAGTTTAAATGCCCATTTTAAAATAAGTAAAAATGCCCGTTCCCCTGATAAGTGTCTATTTAAATGCTAAAATAAATTATTTTGTCCATTTTTATACCTTTTCAGAGTATTAATTTTTCCTTACTCAAATCTGTTGCTTTTGGGGTTTTAAATTTCCACACCATGACATGGTGTTACTTGTAGTACAAGCAATTTATTTTGGCCTAGAGAGCATGTTTTGCATGATTTATTAAACTATGACAAATAGGCTAAGATAATGATCTCATATATCTGCCCCTGCCCTTGGCTATTTCAATATTGTCTGAAAAATCGGTATAGTAGTGAAAATAAATGTTTGGGAAATTGCTTTGAGAGTGTTTCCTGAAATGATGTCATATAGATCTATTGTGTTAGAAAAAAACACCAGCATTCAATAATGCACCATCTACTTTTGCTGTAATTGCAACTGTCAATATGCACTAATAAACAGCAGATACTTGAGAGCATATATTGCATCCAAGTGCCCCTCCAACATGGGAGAAACAAAGAAAATGCCTGTGTAATTTTAACGAATAAGTGACTGTTTATGTTAGATAAACACTGTGAGCCATGTTCTGACTTAGAAAACTGAACGAATTTTCTGTTCATTCACAGAAAATTCAACAAATATGACAATGACCTATGTCCAGCCTTCATGTGATTTAATAAACTTGAACCACATTTCTGACTGTGATTTGATTCCAGGAAAATATATCAAGAATATATATATTTTTTTTAAAGTTTGGATAACAGCAAGCATCATTTGCATAAACAAAATGAATTTGCTCAAAACCAAGACTGATCCAATTTAAAGGAAAAATACTGACGTAATTATTTGCATTTCGAAGAGGGCGGGAGATCCATGTTTTCAGTTCACTCTGCTTCATTTAACTTACCACTTATAAACTGGTTATTTTAAAAGTCATTTCCAGGGACAACTAATGCCGTAACTTACAGTAGGAAAAGAAAAACGAATTACCCTCCTCGCATGTGCGTGGAATGTGTCAATGTGCCCAATACAGAAAAGCAAGACGATCAGACGGAGACATATATAAGTATATATAAAATGGAGATTATATTTACTTTCTGCTTCTACATCTAATTTAAATTCCTACAGGTTTTGGCCAGTATGTGCAAAGTGAGGCCTGCAGACGTGGCGTTTCTTATTTACAAATCTGCGCGTTCACATTTTGCATTAGAACTTCCTAGAGGGCGGTAGCGTGCAGGGACGGCGCTCAGACTCCTCAGTGACACCGGGCATCCAGTCGGGGCGAGAAGGCAGCTACGCCAGCATGGACCTGCTCCTGCGAGTGCGTTCGCTGAGCTCAACACGAATTTCAGGAAGAGCTGCTCGCAGAAAATAATAAATAAATATGCACATAAATAAATAAGGCGTGGTGGGGGGGGGGCGGTGTCCTTTCACTGCATTTGCCGGCTGACCTAGAACACCATTCTGTGCCTCCATTAAGAGGATTATTGCGGGGGGGGGGTGGTTAGTAGACAGAAAGAATTTGGGTGCAATTATTGTACTTTATTAGGCCTATATTTTATTTTATCTGCCGGTTATTAGTGCCCGAGGGTACCAGTGATGCGGCGCAAGCAGGCCTTCACAGGCCGGATGGGGCTCAGGTTCAAGCCAGCGGGCCAGATCAATTGTAACCACCCACCACCCCATAATCCTGTGCATCATGGTGGGCCCGTAAAAGGAGGCCTCTTTGACATGGGGGGGGGGCGGCATATGAGCCAGACAGCTGCTCGTTCATGATGCTGAAATATCCCCCTTACCTATCCAAATGCCAGTGCAAACACGCAGGTCTGTCACCCCTTTCCAATTCTCCCCTTGGCTTTGTTCCCAAAGCTAGCTAGGCCATGCAGGTCACGGGCGAAAGGCTCCCCCGGATTCAGCGTTTGGCTGGCTTCCCTTACAGCAAACTGGCTTGTCCTTAGTCTGTGAGCTTATTAAGCCTTCCTCTTCCACCCCCATGCAAGAATAACTATTATTGGAAAGGCAGAACAATATAATTACTCATTATTTCTAATGCTAAATGAGAAGTACTCCGGATGATTGGCAAGCAGAAAAATGCTTCTTAACAATGACGAAAGTCTCATCACTGGTAAGAAACGCTTCAGTGATAAGGCAATTTTACAGCCCGCTATGGATACCTACAAATAATTATACCAATCTTTGCTTTTAAAAATAATGCAGTTTTCGGCTGCGTGCCGGGAAAAGGTCACGGCAAGACAACATATTAGTGTTAGTGTTTTTATTAGAGTGTTTGTCAGCAGAGCAGAATAATCCAGGCGGAAACGCGGTTGGCCACTGATTAGCATTAAAATGCTAAGGATGTCATCTTTTGATAATGCCGTGATAAAAAGCGTCTGTTAATTATTCTGTTTTGGATTTATGGCCACAACTGTTCGGCTTTGCAGCTGTGCAAACAGTACCGCGTTGCGTTTATCGTGTCAGCGCGCAACTGAACGTTTCCTGGCCTAGCATGTAATACTCTCGCAATGGAGATAGCAGATTAATCAAAATTGATTCTCCGGGGGCTGCCAGGCATGGTTCCACACTGGTTACCTGTTATCGGGGAACATGGTAATTGATTTAGAATTTGTAAACTATTTAACTGACTACTCTCTTTAATGGGAAGTGTGGAAACACATCATCTTTGATTAAGAGATGAATTCTGGTTGGAGAATGTCAATTTGTTCCTTAGATAATAGGATATTTTAAGGGAAGGTTTTCTGCAGATCTGTGTGCTTTTGTGTTTAGGTTTTTTTTTTTTTATATGTTTTTCTTTTTAAAGTGGCACAATGTTTGAGTTTTGGATCCGTGACCCATAGCGGTCACACGGCACACACTGCAATCAAACCAGTTGAATCTTTCATCACGAACACGGACACATGCCGCAAATTCATCAGGTATGTGGGGCAGCAGACAGACTAGTATATCAGCACAGGTAAAGGTTTCTGAGAATGGGGTCAGGGGGAATTGGGGAGACGGTAACATTACATGCGTGTGGGGGGGCGGCTGCTTGGAAACAGTGGTGGCCTATCCCGATTTCCACATGACAGCAACAGCCAGGCCCCCGGCGCCCCTACGCTGCCCCCTTGAGTCCGTTTCCCATCCGCCGTCCTTGTGACTGAATGGAGGCTCTCAGCCACGCACTCATGGGGCCTGCCTTCCTACCCACGCTCGTAAAGAATGGAGTCCCGCTTTCTTGACGTGGACAATGACTCCTCGTCTCTTTCACCGAAGCGTTCGCCAAAAAAGGAGCGACGACGACATCCATGATTAAAAGCCAATGACGTCTTGAGGTACCACAGTCAGGTTCTGTGGACAAAGAGGCTGAGGAACAGTTTTTTTTTCCTATAAGCAGTTTGGATACTTAATGAGGACGGTGCCTAGACCAAGGTCTCCCAGTTCTGGTCCTGGAGGGTCAGTCTGTAACACAGTCTGCAAATTTCTCTGCTGACACACCTACCAAACCTGGTAATTAGCTGATTAACTTAAGATGTGTTTGAGCCAGGAAGTCTGTGAAATAGCCTTCCTGATTGGAAACTGGGGAGCCCTGATCCAGGGCCTATGCATGACCAGCGTTCTACCACAGTTGACTCAACATATACAATATAAAGACTGACTTCTTTGGGTTCTCCCTACCAGCTGTCACTGTACTGCCGATTGCACACTATTTATCCATGTTTATAAATAATATTTACTGTGAGGTCTCTATTACACTAATATTTGCGGTGTCACAGTATTGAAGCTGAGCAACAAAGCATTTCACTACAGAGTAAATCTATGTAAGGAATAAAACTTTGATTGATTGATTGATTGAAAGAATCACAGGAAGGTTATCAGGATATTTTACATGCCAGACACTTTCTGCACACGGTGTCTTCTTGTATTTTACGTTTTTATGCATATTTAGCCAGGATAGCTAGCATAAAAAAGTACCCTACTCGCATTTTTGATAACCATGTCCGACGTCAAGTTAACATCTTATTCTTGCTCAATCCTGTTATTCCGAAGCACAGTATTTTAATATTTTCTCCACCGCCAGTCTGACCCAGTTGGTCGGCACCGGAGCCACCCACATCCCTTATCGCGCAATTCACAGCCGCGCAGCTCAGCGGCCGGCCGCGGTGGCTCTTTGTGACGCTCCTGATAAGCCTCAGCCGCATTAAATCGAGTGGCCTCTACAACTCGCCGAGCCCGCGAGAGCGCCGGCCGGGCGGGAGCCACGATGGCCCACGACGTCTGAAAGGAATTCAGAGCCGGGCCGACACCAGACGGACAGCCGGGAAGCTCAAATAGAAGTACGGGGTTCAGTTCGCTTGGTGCCGATGCCAGGTGATGGCCACGAAACCGGGAAGTCGTTCCACGCTCAGATCGAGTCTGTATGGCTTTGGGAGATCGCCTGGGGTCTCCTATAGCGATCCTGTCCTATTCTAATATTTAGGACTGCCCCCCCCCCATTTGTTACAGCTAGTAAGTACTAATCTGTACCTTTAGGGTCCAATTACTTGTCACTGGGGCTGTACCCTCAAGGGTCTGCCAACTGTACCCTAGCTGTCCGTAAATGTACCTTTAAGGACTCTGAGGAACATTTCTGTACCATTGGAGGAACATTAATATTGTTCATACATTCCAAGGCTATAACCTTTTCCCAGATTTTTATAAAATTAAGTTTTATATAGCTGATCCCAACAATGTCAAAATAACAGGTTTTTATCACATTGGGGGGACGTTTGGTCCCTAAAGTGTAATATACACATGACCCCACACACGCACACACACACACAGACATTCATACATACATACACACAAACAAAAAATAATCATTATCCTTAAATTACCCATTATTTTAACTGCACCCTTTGAAGCGTGGATGGAAAGTAAAGTGTCAGAAGAACATGGGATGAACATGCAAAAACCCCACAGACAGGGTTGGATTCAAACCATGAAGGCAGCAGAGCTACCCGCTGAGACGCTACACCAGCCTTTGTACCGACTAAATCTGTCAAATTCCACGGGGAAATACAATGATGTACTTTCTAAATGGACCTTTAGGGGGCGCCGATGAGTCTGCCGGTAGCGTGGCGATGCCGTTCCATTCCGTCACATCTGTGAGATGGTGCCGGTGGTGATCACCACACTCCTGGCAGCCATCTGGCCCGTTAACGGACACGCGCGCGTTCGACTTCCTGCCTTCGCGGCTTCACAGGTCGCTGTCACCGGACGTTCCTGACGTGGTGGAACGGGCAGAGCGGAGACGGCCGGGGTGAAGTGCGACAGCGGCGGAGAGCGCAGCGGAAAGTCACGGTTCACGCTTTCCCTGACTGTGGCCTGTCGCTGACGGCCCAACTCCTCTGATTTCCATCAAGCTCACCTCTCACTCGGTGCCTCGTCAAGCGTAGAGTCTCAGCTTCTCCTCGTGTATGATGGTCCTACTCACCCATCTGTCTCTACTCTTCCCGTACTTGTCTATGCTGCATTTTTGTAATAACCAGTAACCCTTTTGGACTCTTTCTTAATGAACATATTTTTTTTTAGTGAAACATGTCTACAGTATATGGTTAATATTTATCATCTATGGCACAACATATAGGTTTTTGGCCAGTTGAAATTTTCTGGACTTAAATTCCATCTTTCCATTATTTCCGGGCCTGATGTTTTTTCAGATCTGACACTTTTCAGAATGTCTTTATGACACTTCCCTATGCACTGAACATGTGGTACGGTTTCATAATGAGACACTTATGAACAAATTCATATTCAAGCATATTCAGTCATTCAAGTATAAATGTTTTCATTCCACAGTCTAAATTATAACATCAAAAAAAACGAGATCGGCAGAGTGTTGGCTTAGCGCGTAGCGCAGTGCTGGCTCCATCTTCTGCCCAGGCTCTTTGTGCGGAATCACTGCATGTTTGGTCCCCTTCCATAACGCAGAGACATCCGTAAACTGTCCTTAGTGTACGCGCACGTGCGCACCAAGTAACGGGCTGGCAATGCATCATGGGAGCAGCCTGATTCACGGCCTGTTCTGTCTGGGATGGCTTCCAGGCTTGCTATCATGCAACCAGTCTTGTCCTGTGTGCCTCAGCTGTCCGCAATCCTCACACAGTGTCAGGAGCTGAATGCGAGCGCCGCCGACCCGGCGTCGCGCCAGGAGGAAACCTTGGATGAATGGCAACAGAAAATGGATAAATAAAATAAATGGCTAATGCCGAATAAATGTTGTTTACTGTTCTTTACTATTGTTTATCTGGATAAAGCAATAAAATTGAGAGCAACTATAAAGCTTGGAGCAAATTCTCGCGATGGCCTTATTTGGGTTGTTTCCAGATGCTTCCCAGACAGTTAACGGCCATCAGTGTCTTTCATAAAGAGCTTTTAACATCACCAGCAGCAGCCATAACTAATCGATGGGGATAAAGAGTATTTGGACTATTTCTCAATGCAGAACATACTGACCACTCGTGCGTAAAATTTGTCGATGGCGTCCTGCTGTTTTGGCCTTTCAGTTTATCATTCCATCCCTGGCCAACATGAGCTACATCCCTAAAAACAGGATCAGACAGATGGGTGTCTTTCACTTTCAGATCAGATGGGTCGCTCGTGCTGTGATGAGACAAATGGATGGAAATGAGTTTTCCGAACAGTTAAACGCTCATGACCAGTAGATACAAGACATGATTGATTATTTCAATTAGGTGACGAGCTTGTCCAAAGTAATGTACAGGTGAGGCAAATAGCACATTGCAAGCATACATGTCGTCGAGGAGCCGACTAGGCAAAAGTACAGCTAGGCCGAGCTCCCAGTGAAGGCCCAGCTGCGGGTGTAAGCTGTATTAGCATAAGTGCAACATAGCATCATCTAAACAAAGAACCTAATAAGACGACTGTTCAAATCAGCAGAAAGTGTGACATTAAGAGCATCAGACTTGATACATCTCCAATATTACAGCTTGAGGATGATAATAGTAGCATTAATAATAGTCTTTTCCGTATTGAGTAAACTTATTTTTGGAATGCAGCTCATTTAAAAGCAGGGAAATCCTTAGGATGATAAGCAGGAATTACTCATTGGCTGAATCCGGCCTGTAAAGACGTCCACAGTTCATGCGCTCGCCCAAGGCACAGAAAGTCACAATGTTAGAGTTACAGCTACAACCATGTATTCCCTGTCAGAACAAGCTATAATCCGTTAAATTCCATGAAGGTCTAGGTAATTAGCTCAATGAATAGAAATGACTGCATTTTGAAGTATAAGTGACCATTACTTTGATTCACAGCATCAAAATTGGCCATATAAACATAGATATGTCTAAA
>JAABNX020000151.1:4011869-4033808 GCA_015163995.2 Mormyrus lacerda
ACTTAGCTCCTGGGATCATTGGAACACGCAAACCCCTCCACCACGATAAGGTGTCGGCTCCAGGAGAGGTTAAAATCTACAGTAAAACATTTAAAGTAAAATTACTTTTAAAGTAAATTGTAAAAAAACAATTATTTTGTACTGATTGGCCAGTAAAATGCTCACTTTGTTTCTGTATTATTTACAAAAAGGAGGCTATTTTCAGGGTAGGTTAATGGAGAGTTCAGTTACCTTCTACTTTACGTCTACTTTACTTGTCATGCTAAATACTACATATTAAAATAGCTCTCTCAGCGGCTGAGCTGAATTCTGTTATACACAAGATATATGTAGCTTAGCTACTTAGCATATTTTCAAGAAAACCCTGGACTCTCTCACCATTCAGTACACTGACATCAGTGTTGATGGATCAAAGAACATCTTAAATGAGGATCTTGAAACCAGAGGTTGGCAATTCAGGTCCAGAAAGTAATAAGTCCAGGCCTTGATTTTCTTCCAACCAACCAATTCAGCATAAAGTCCCAGTCACAGAGTACTCAACAAATCTTGGTCTGGACTTCTACTCTCTGGACCAGAAGTACCCACCTGTACTCATCAGTAGCTCAATTGGGGTTAATTGGACAACTTGGCATAAACAGACAGAAGAGAGCCTCTTGTCTGTGTGTGTGTCTAGCCAAAGGATGCACAGAGGTCTAAGTACATTTCAAGCGGCTGATGAAAGGTGCTCAACACTCCATTTTACTTTACAATAACATTTATTTCTTCTCAGTAACTACAAAATGTGTCATTTTCATTATTCTTATGCTTATTTTCACATGTATATTAGATGATTTTAAGAATGCAGTTTATTTTTTTAATCCAATCTACCATACATGACAAACATTTAACTAAACTATGTCTACGTAAGCTGTTTGCAAGATATGATCATTGCTTGAGCCGAATGTTTATTCTGAGCCGTGTCTAGTGACGTGGCAGATGTATGGATGTATGTATTCCCAGAGCACCTTGCCTGCCGAATCAATATTGATAACTAAAAGTGGTCTGGGAATTCCACAGGGGGGGGCTGTCCTCCCTAACCCCACAACACGCTCTCCATGGAAATCTGGCCGGGGGTTACAATGTGTCATGGAACACAGAAAAAATATTGAAATGCTTAACGTGTTCACATGTTGAATAGGGTTGTTTGGCTTCTTGAACTATCCACCTGCTAACTGATTGAGCATATTTTTTATTTATATGGTTATTAGGTATCTCATTAAGTTCCCTGAGATTTTTTGGGAAAAAAGACCGGTAAAATAATAGTAATAAAAAAACGCATTTTCTAAGAACAAGATAGAATTACTTTGCTTTGCTAAAGGAAAGCATTCACACACAATTTTCCTTAACTAGAGAAAATAAAACGTTTCTGTATCCCTACAAAATATACATTGTGTTAAATCTTGATAAAATATCTGCATCTATCTATTTGGAATTGTTCGGCTAATTTGCCAATTCAGTGGGAAAATATGTTTTTTATTCTTTGAGGTATTCAGTAGTTTGTCATTTAATTTTCCCAGAATTCCTGTCGCCCTTACAGTCTGACATCAGACAGGTCTACAGTATGTATTGCTGTCCTGCTAGATTGTTATCTTCAGCAGGCTATTTATTAGTTTTCATTTTACTGGGATGTTTCTTCATTTTTGGGACGTCCAGTGTCCTTTACTTCATTTCAGATATTCCTATTCGACGTACGGCGTTCCGCCAGGATCGGCTTCTTCTGGTGATGTCACTTCCTGTGTCTCCTCGCCGCCGTCAGTGTTGTCCTTAGCCTCCAGCTCACTGTCATCCTGCCCTCCATCCCCAGCTTCACCCTCCTCCTCCTCATTCCCACCCACCAGCTCTTCCTCTGCCTGCTTGTCCTCCATCTCGGGAAACGGGTCCTTTGGGGATTCCGCCCCGCAATCCGCTGCATGGTTCCCTTCCTCCTCACCGTCAACTTCATTCCCATTTACACCAGGAGTGGGGTTGTCTGCCTCTCTCTCGCTCTTCTCCTCATTCCCGTTTAAGATCTGGGTGGGGTCCAGTTCTCCCTCGTTCATTTCCCCATTCCCATTTACCAAAGGCCTTGTGTCAACTGTGTCTGACTCCTCCTCTCCTTCATCGACTGCAGCTGTTGCTCCATCTTCCTCCTCCTCCAGCTCCTCGGCACCAGGGACAGTAACGTCTTCCTCCCGGTCTTCACTTCCTCCTGCACGCTCTTCTGTGCCAATCTCGATTTCTCCTTTTATCTGTTTGTTTTTTTTTAAAGAAAAGGCCAAATGGAAATTTCATATATACGTGAAAAGTAAAAGCGTTATATATCTAAATGTATAATTGATTTCAGTTTGCATTGTACATGCTGAACAGAAAGTTTGGCAATAAAATAACTAGCTAAGCCACACCAACGTGCAGCTAGCTAAACTGATTTTAAGCTATCAGTCAAACTATTGAGTTAGCAGTGATAAAAGGATAATATTAATTCACTGCTTTTTATGAAGCCATGTAATGATGACTAAAGTGAGTGGTAATGATGGAAGATAAAAGGCTTCAAAATTGGGAGCTGGTGCACGTCAATAACAAGGCGCGGAAATCATCGTAATCCCTCTCAACCTGGCATTTGCCGCCTTATTTTTCCAGTCACAATTTACATTCTACTTCATATTTCTTCTTCTTGTCAGGTTAAGAAGGTGAAGCCTACTGAAAACAGTACAGGCTCAACCTTCACCTTCAGGATTTATTGAGAATTTTTTTTTTTTAGAATGCAACAATTATGCTAATATGTTGACTATACTGCGCAGGACTGGTGGCAGCCACCAACAGTACCTATACAATAAGTGACAGGGTTTACACATTATTGGCTTTCCCTGACCTTCCCTCATGTACTTAGTTTAAATACCCATCTAGACATCTTTCCCTTCGTCTCAAAGTTGTTGAAGCAGGGAGAGCACCGCAGCCCCTAGTGGTGAACTTTAAGACAACTTTTTTTTTGTATGCTGGAGTTTAGTACTGCAAGGGATTTATTTATTTTTAAAATGGATTTTATTAATTGGACAATAGACAAACACACATGCATACATTTCCACACAGAGGTTAGACGACTACCAATAAACAGTGACTAAGTCTCAATCATATTTGCATCATTTAAATCGTCGTGAAACTCAAAATGCAGTAATGCCACTGTAATAGTAGTGAAGGGTCAGTCAGTGAGGCAGCATTCAGTTGGGGGGAGGTAGCGGGGGGGCCTTGGGGACCTGCGGGGAGTCCTCATTTTTGCATCCTCCCTACTGGGAGCTGGGAGGGAGCGAAAAGGTGGAGACTCTGGCAGGAAGCAAAAACGTGGACCATCTATGTGTCCCCGAGGATTCATCAGGTTTACAAAGGTTGGTAAACACTGACCTACCAATATACATTATATTGTACCTAAATTTTTAAATAATACAAATCTATACTAACCTCCTCGGAGGGCAGCGGAGCCTCCAGACTGTCGTCCTGGTTAGCTTCTGGATCTGCAGCATCTTCCTCCTCTCTCTGGTCCCCTTCATCTACGTAAGGAAGGGATGGGTGAGGAGACACAGAAAGTGACATCACCGGAAGAAGTCGATCCTGGTGGAGCTATGGATGGGGAATAGGAATGTGGGAAAGCGCAGAAGAAATGCCGAACAGGAGTAGGGATGGGGGGTGTCAAGAGTGTGGCGGGAACAGGGTGACGCTGACGCGCTGCGGTGAAGGGGAGGACGCCTTTCAGCGGGCCCCCGGCGGAGATCCGCCTGCCTCGCAGGCTGCAGGCCCAAACCCCCACGGCACTCCAGAGAAGCGGGGAGGAGACTCTGTAAACCTGGCGGATTACGGGCCGGCCTGCGGACGCAGATCCGGCTTCTGCTGAAGTGCCGGCTGCGCTTTTAACTCTGGCGGAATGTAAGCGGCGAGATGAGCGTCCCGCTCAGCAGATGGCGCGTAATCTCAGGGCGCCGTGCAGGCCCTGTCACCGGGCCCCTCTCCGGGAGGACGCCTAATAGGATTATACACATTCCCATTCGCACGCATCTCAGAGAAAAGGATTTTTTTCTCTGTGCTCAAATCCCTGTCTAATAAACGCGGCTCGACATTTGTAAATAAAAGAACGGCTTCAGGATCAGTTCCACTGGGATGTGAACCATATGGTCCTGTCCTCTTTTGACCTTTGCAGAACAGGTCATATTACTTAACATCTGTCCACACAGGTCTATGATTAAACAGTCCAAATACCTCCAGTTCTGAATCCAGTCATGTGTATTAGGCCAATAGCAGTAACATTTACATTTACTTAGTGGGCTTGTAGTCCAAAGCGACATACAAGTGAAGAAAATGACACATTACAAATATCAGGTGTAAGTGCAGCTAGGCCGAGCTTCCAATGGTTGCCACAGTTCCCCCCCCCGAAGGTCAAGTTTAATTTTATCTAATTTTATTTTCTATATAGCGCCAGATCACAACAGAAGTCATTAAAGGTTACCTTTCCTATAGAACAGGTCTATACATTGTCCATTACAACAAAATAAATAGTCTTATGTCATTTATCTTATTTACACAACAGCTTGTCATTTTTTTCTCTACACAGCTGCACATTTATAATTCTCCTCCGCTCTGTATCGTGCATGACGGCGTTCCGCCCCAATGCGTGTGCACAGACACGTATGCGCACACACAGGTGAGCAAGCTCACACCAGCGGACAGAGAGCACGCGTTGGAAGATATGTCGCGTCAACCACCCGTTCAGCAGTGTAAACTGTGAGAGGGACTTCTCAACCATAAACGGGGTAATAAAGACATTTCACAGTAGGATTTTCTGCGTTAAACTATCACTATTTTAAGCTACTAGCTATCACTTTTAAGGCCTAATAGTTAATGTATTTAACTATTGTAAGACAAACGTCCACAATAGGCTGCAAGGAGACCATCTTGCAGCCCGTATGCGGATCCCAATAAATGGGCCAGATGTTTCTGACTTCCCATATGAAGAGGCTCTAGAAATGTCCTTCCAGAAGCCCAGAAAGATACACTGCAGTGACAAAAGCTGCACACTTTGTGGATAAAAAGAAATGTTCTGATGTTTATTTCACTTGTTATTTTCACTGCTGTCATTAATAGAAACACATGAACACCATGAATTCTGTCGGTGTCCGTTTGTCGTCCCCCTGAGGTAACAGCCTGAGGTCATTTCTGGCAGAAACAAGTTGAAAAAGCAGCCGCATGAGTGATGATGGACAGACAGAGATCATCATCCCATCCAAACAAGTCTGGTCACGGCCAAACCTACCACACGAGTGGGCCACCTTAATGCAAGCAAGTTAAACAAATACAAATTATTTATTTAGCGCACACTGTTATCCAGAGCAATATGAAACTGAGAAAGCTGGACCCCTGAAGCAACTGAGGGTACAAGAGTGGTGACATCACTCTTCTACCTTATTACTACTTAAATTAGCAGTGGGCAACTTTTCACAGCCATCCAGGTCCAGATGAGGTGCCCTTTGTCTCACCTGCACAGCATCATCACTCAGAAAGCTCAGTCATCACCTTTAGAGCACGAAGAACGATTTACTGTCAGGGCTCGACCTAACAGAAACACAAATCATTTCAATGCAAATCACTTATGTGCCGTAAAATCATTTTTCACACAGACAGTGCTGCACTGGGATGCTTTGTGCACAAACTTCCGCACACTGTCGTTCTCTTGACGAGCCACTCTTCATTCAGCCGTGCCCGTGTTTCTGAAGGTGCCTATGGAGGACGGCCACAGATTCACCGAAAACAGAGACTAGAATCGACGTGCCAACAAATGTTCGGTAAAGAGTAAGAAGCATCAAGAAGCACTGCAGGGAAAAGCTGGTTGTGCTGATGTGTCCACTCTCTCTTTTCCATAAAGGACTTATTAAAAACAATCCATATTAGCAGTCCTGTAATCTCCATCAAAAAATAATAAAAAATGAGATCCAGTGAAGTGTAGGGCAAACACGAGAGCAGCTACTTGATTTCACAAGCTCATAAGTTGGTAAATCAGCGGGCGTGCCGCTGTACGCTCTGATAAACAAGAAAATTACATTAATGCTTTAAATACTTAATGAGTTATAAATTCAAATAAAAACTGATGAATCAATACACTTTAAATAATTAAGCAGATGAATAAATGTGCTCCACGTAAGTTTCCCGTTCCCCTCGTAACCACAGTAAGAAATATTAGTGCGCGGATTATAACATTTTACCAAGGCATTTAATGCATTTCAAATGCAAAACTGATTGAGGTTTTGCTGCAGAGATGAGACGTGATGGCAATAATGGGCTCCTCTGAATATTTTATGGAAATCGGTCGCATTTATTAACTGTAGTCCAAAGCACTGACAGTATGCAAGAAAGTTAATGTGACTATAAACATTTTTAATGCGATTTAGCACGGGGGCCTGCCTTAATTTGAATGTAAATCAAATTAAACACAAAATTTAAAAATCTTGCCTTCATTAAATCCAACGGATAATGGTGGCCATTGAAAACGACTGCTTACTTTGGGTATGCCCCTCTGAAGCACAATTTTCAAAGACACTTCTCTGCATCACAAGATATTTACATACCAAAGTCATTATGTGTTCAGTAAGAAATTCAAAATATATCTGGAGTCTGCTACCAGGGGGAATTGTGGCCTTCCCCGATATGAAATTCACAGTTAAATAACTCTTGCTTGGCATCGCACTTTTAATAATAGCAGACTTTCAGTTATTTTATATCAGTGTATATTAATTTTCGATTCCAATCAACATCACAAGCCAGTTTTTCCATTGTGAGGAAATCAAGCGCCCCTATCATTAAAGGCCGGCTGGTCGGCACTCAGTTTGAAATAAAATGATGTTTTATTTTCCATTCGTGCAAGTACGTGAGCAGGTACATCGAAATGTGTTGTCACGCATCCCATAATGCACACAGATAAAGAGGTGAAGCTTGGGATCGGAGCCAATGGCACAGCACAGATTTAATCTGCTCCCAGAGAAAAATGGAGCCAGCAAGTGCAGATCAGGGTCACTCTACTTTATATGAAATACATTTCCTGAACAGACCCCAGCGACACAGAAAAATCTCTCATAAAGGCAGTAAATGAAACATGTTTGTTTGATGTGTTGATTTGATTGCATTTGTTAGCTCAGATATCAGATGCTTCTTAATATACATTTTTCAACACTATCTGATTTCATCCATAATCTTCCTTAATCATTGATGACTCTTTCCCTTTTATTGTACAAAGGCTGCATAATATTGTTTACTTTGCAGAAAATGTGCATTATTATTATTATTATTATTCAAATTCAACTTTTTTCCTATTCAGGATTAGCTTTGCTGTTATAAGAGGTTTAAAACTAAGGCAACTCTTAGTTTGGCAGACCGTCCTGAAAACACGACGCCGTCATTCACCCTCCACTGCAGTCATCATCTGAAGTTTCTCCAAGTGCATAATCTACTGTGGTCCTAATCAGCGTGCGGTCGCCCAGAGTACCTTCCTCCTTACGCGAGCCTCTTCTGCACCTATCACTATTGGGAACACTCATGGGAAGATTAGCATGTCCTTCATAATCCAATGAAGTGCTTTCAAAAGGTCAGACAGCCTCCGCTGTTGAACCCCAGATCAAACAGAAGGCAGTGTCACGTTGTCCAGATGCACATTTTAGCAAGACATGAAGCAGCATGTTTTAATTTCTTATGGAAATCCCCCCTGCACACGCAACTCGAGAGACGGCATTCCCAAGTTTATGCTGAAAGCTGTTTGCGCCGAAAATTAAGGGGACATTTGGTTCATTGTCTGCGAACAGACAGGGTAACATTCAGCTTCCGAGCGTAAAAACAGGCTTCCTTCGAACTGACTTCACCTTTACATCTCACCGTTTTAGCTACAGAATTGGCACATACAACTACATTTTGGGCATTTTGGCCCCGAATTTTTCTCTGGAAAAAAGCATCTGCGAAGTTAAAAACACAGAAAGTGTAATGAGGACAAGCAGGAGTGGGGTCATTGTTTCCCGGGCCCCACTCAGAAAGTCACTTTAGGGCTCCTGTCCCCTTAGTGCATGGCCGTGTGTGGCCAGCAGGGGGACGCCAAACCTCAGGGGCCCCACACAGATTGGTGGTTAGAGTGTTGGTGAACAGCACCACTGAGGACTACAATGAAGAGCGAATTTAGTACAGGGTCATTGGAGACCCGGAGAACACGCTGGGAATGCGTGCCTGGGCAGAAAGCTCAGCGGCAGCTGCCGGCTAGGTTGTACCCTGCTTCTCCGGTGGGGAATATCAGCCTTGAGATTGGAAGTGACCACATCCAGAAAAAGAGGGAAAACGGGGAGATCAACTCAATATCCTGACCTAGCTGATATTTCCAAAAATGCTAGAAAAACACACAGCTCATTTCTTCATTTTAAAAAGGTTTTTATCACAGTGTAATTAAAATTAGCACGTGTCTTTCAGAGAGCTGAAGGTATGGTACATCAGCAGAAAACCCCTCCCAGGGCGTACTGTGGTCTCCGCACTATTTAATAAAGCGTAATTTAATGCTGAATAGGCCCGCTTTATTTTTTTTAAAGGGCAGATAAAGAATGTGAATATATAAATAAAAATATATAAATGCGAGGATACAATAAAGTTCTGTCCTTGGAGATAATGAAAGGATGTGGTTATGTCTCCGGATCTTACTGTGTTTTAAAAGGAAGGAATATGTTGCTGTACAATTTAGGCAATTTGCATAAATGCTAAACGGAGTAGTTCACTGCCAGATTAACTGTCACATTTTATTGTTGTGTCCTTTCCTTTTTTCCCCCATTTTAATTCAGCAGGTACAACAAAACACGGCGCCCCCCAGAGAGCGGCCTGGCCATTCAGGCCGGCTCGGCACGTCGTCACAGAAATTACACACACAAGCGCGCCGCTTAATTGCGCAAAATTTAAATGTCCGCCGCCGCTTTGTGCGGGAGAATAATTTGCTTCTTTGACAGATATTAATTGCACTTGGGAGAGCGAAGATTAGCGAAAAAGAAAAAAAAAAAGAAGAAGACAGTGAAGAGCCACAAATGTCCTCAGTCTTGGGGAGGACATTGTTCAGTATATAAGTATTAATAATAAATATGCAACAACGATTATTAAACTTTTATTTTTTATTGTTATATTCATTATAATAATTATTATTGTTATTAACAACAACAACAACAGCAATAATAATAATAATAATAATAATAATAATAATAATAATTACTCCATGTGGTGATTCATGCAATGGGACACCAGTTTGGCATTAACTGCTTAACTCACACTGCAGCTCCCGGCTGAAAGTTCCCTCCTTTGCACTGTGGGCGGGGGCAGGTAGCGGCCACACGCACGGGGACCGCCGGCGCACGGCTCGTCCGAGGCCACGGTGACGCAAGCCTCTGCGGAGTCACTTGCGGACGGCTGCCGCCGGCCCGGATACTGACTAACCGTGATGAGATCAGGACTCCTGGAAAGCTGCTCGGAACTCAACGGCCGATCAGCTGTCCAGTTCATCAGAATTACATCACTTTCTCTGTCGAACGGAGATGCATGCCCCTCCCGCTTCAGTATATACAATATATGCCCATGCAGCTGTACAGCTGTATGCCTCATCTCAGTCCCAAACAGGAAGTCTCAAAAAAATTAGGGGGGGGGAGGGGTTGCCAAAGCCTATCTTTTAACAAGGAAACACCCCTGAACTCCAGAAAACAGTTACGCTGAGACCACAAAGTATAGGCTTAACTTTATTACCAAGAAAAAAAGGGCACATTCAACAATGCAACAATGTAATAATATAGACATCACACATATGCGGTTTTAAAGGTGAATTAACATGCCAGGGATCCTGGTTGCTCATACAATTCTTTATCCCCTCTCTGCTCCATTGCATTAATCTTTTAGCTCTGTACCTTTACCGACTGCAACCTAACGACTCCGCTAATTAGTAGCAGTGAAGTCTATCACTTGAGACCCCTGAATGCTTGCTTTAACCGCCCACCGCAAGACCTTTTTTAAAAGGACGTTCGCCAGACGCTGACCTCTTGGCGAGCAGGATGTACAGGCATGTTTCACCAAGCCTGCGGGGCCTCACGTACCCCGATCTTCCTCAACACATCATCAGATTACTTTCTTTTTCTCTCCACCGTTTCCTCTTGTCCAAATCAAAATTTTAAAAACAGTCCAACTCACCCACAACACAGCCAGCAGTTGGCACTCCGGCTGAGTGACACGGTATTTGCGCAAATCACATTTCTTAATTGCGAAATTGGCCCCAAAAACTGTCCCCAAGAAAGCAAAACAACATGCGTTAAGCGTGAGCTTCTCTCTGAGGGCAGCTAAGTCTCTTACAGGCTAACTAAGGAGTTCCAAAAAGTCTTATTCACAAGCCGTACGCTTGCGACGTATCTGAAGAAACATGCCAACAGCAACTGCTAACATTCTACTTCATTTTTACCTACACTATTAATTTTTCATCTTCATTCTTCAATTACCGATATCATACGTCTTCTTTATTGTCTAATTTTGCCAATTTATTTTATATTTGTTAGTTTAATAATTTCATTTATTTTCATCTATCATCTCATATTTCTTCTTTGCATTCTCCATTGCCTTTTGACTGTAACCCAGGAAGCAGGTGTGCATTTCTGTACACGGTATGTGCACACGCCAGAGAGCACTTGGAGCTTGAAACATTTTTGCCTCCCAGACATGCAGAATGTCTGTCTACTTGAATACTGCGCTGCCCAGTACAGAATGAGCAGTTTTACTATAGCTGC
Source organism: Mormyrus lacerda (assembly GCA_015163995.2). Taxonomy (NCBI): domain Eukaryota; kingdom Metazoa; phylum Chordata; class Actinopteri; order Osteoglossiformes; family Mormyridae; genus Mormyrus; species Mormyrus lacerda. The sequence goes on from JAABNX020000151.1 coordinate 4,022,699, forward strand.
TATGAGGTATTACTTCAGTGCGGTAATAGAAGGCAAAAGATGCACACGGGTTCTAAATTAAGAAGATGTAAAACTCGTAATAAACTTAAAGAGGTTTGTTAGGTCTCTGAGGAAGCCGTCAGGTTCTTGCATCCTTCCTGATGGACATTTGAATAAAATATCCCAACAGCCATCCCACAATTGTCAAGACTAATTATATTTCTCCAGATGCCCTGTTCACATCAATTTGCAGAACGTTCTAGCGCGTCTGCTCCCCCCGGCCTGTGCGAGATGTTCTTTGATACACCTCTGAAAAGCTCAGTTAATTTGCACCAAACCCCAGGGCATCAGCCAAAAGGGGTATATATTTTTTTTATTCAGCTGCTCTATCTTGGAGACGTCAGGAATGAAGGATTTATCAAACAAGAACAGGATGTGAAAATGTGTTCTTACGATGCCATATTTACTTCCATTACTGCTATAGCCCGACATCTTCCAACTATAAATGTGTAAGTTTGTTCGAGAAAAGCACGAGTGCCTCATGCATTTTAAACTTATATTCGGATACAAACCTGCACTGTATTATAATCAAATACAGATCGAATATAAACCTTAGTAGTCCTACAATCAAATTTTGATCCCTACGTGGTTCAACATGAACATATCCCGAAAAAACGATCAAATCTGTATCCAGTACACAGCCTTCGGTTGAGGTCGCGATAAATTATTACTGAATTTAAAAAGCAGAGAGCGGATGCTGGATAGAAGAACACGAGAGGCAGAATGTCTCTCATCACCTGGGGAAATTAGTAACCCTCCATCAGCCATCTGGGTGCTAACTGGGCCTCTTGCATTTTAATGGACTATTATGTGAACACCGCTGCCGTTCCTTACAAACGACTCCGCTTTCCCTAGCTTTAGAAATTTTCAATCTACTCCAGGGTGTTGCTTTCAAAAACAGCTGAATTACATCTTAGCTGCGTTTAAAATAAGAAGGTGATGTAATGCGATTTACCCAACGATCCGTACCGCTCAGAGGGTCGCTTCCCTGGACCACTAGCACCACCTAGTGGCTGAGTGAAGCGGCAGGCTTTCGAAGAACACTGGGATTACATCATCCAGTCATGAAAAGCAACACTGAGCATGTAGCATGTGGCAAAATGGGAATGTGTCACATGCTGACACGCAGATCTTTGTCAGAGGATAGGGAAAGCTACACAGCAAAACGACTGCTGTGTATCCGTCTAAAATTAAAGCAAACGTACGGGAATCATTGTGGTGAACGTTAATACCACGTGCGTCGTTATCTTTTTACAACCGAGTTTGCCATGGCAATGAAAATCACAAATTGGATAAAGACCCCTGCTTTTAGTCCTGGAGCGCCATCTGCTGTTCGCCTACAAAACCACAACAAGATCCATCAAAAATATTCAAAAAATCTGTGCAAACGATAATGTTTTAAAACCTGCACACGCTATTCACATACATGTAAACACATAACACAAAAATGACAGTGGAACTAAACGCAAATTAAACATGACCAAATGTAAACAGAAAATCTAATTCAATAGAATAAGAACCCTGGGCAAAAATAAGGCTAATTAATTGAAATAATTAAAATGCTGATCAATTTTGATATGCTCGGTCTCTGTGAAAAATGAATTAAAAATCTCTGACACGCCTACAACCGCGTATCCACGTGGCCCGCTGTTGTGCCGTTGATATACCAATTATTCCCTAACAATTTAGAGAAAAATCACGGCACACGGGATTGTCCAGCCTATGAAATGCGTTCCCAGGAACTGAAGACCGAATCAGTCAATGTTTTAAGTCATGCAGCATCCAAGGGCTGAAAATACAAATTTCAGTTGCTTCAAATTACATTCAGTGTTATCGATTAATTTAGCAGGAGTGTTATCATTAGCATTTTTTGCGAGCTGTAGGTCTGCATGCAGTGATTGCTGGGCTGCTGTGGTATCGTGTTCGATCAGTTGGCTTATCGCAGCTCCTGCCAGGGAAAGGCGTGCTCTTACCATTGTCCTGGGCTCCTAGCGACATGGTCAGCATGCTCTTCCTCTGCCTCAGTTTCATCAGCAGGGCCTGGCCATGGTGGGCCTCATTGCCTTGGTTTGGGGACCCCATCTTAGAATCCGATGCACCATCGGTTGCTCCCATCGATTTACTCTGATCACTGCCCACCTGCGGGTCACAAAGGGAACTTGAGCTTCTTCAGCTGCCATGTATCTCACTTCTCTGATCATGCCTAGGAAAAGTAATGATTGCATCCTAGAACAGTCTTTCCCAATACGGTCCTCGGGGACCACAGAGACTCTACAGTTTTGCTCCCCAGGAGTTGAGAGGGAACAGAAATGTGGATTGTCTGTGGTGTCCCAGAGGTCAAGGTTGGGAAACACTGCTCTAGAATGTAGATTCTAGATTCCCCTATTGACCAATAAAGTACGACCAATGCTATCTACCTACGTTTTTGTTAAAACAGCATTGGAGTAGAGAACAACTAAAGTGAAATATTTCTATACATGGACTGAAAGATAGTACATTATAAAAGTACCACCACAATATTCATTGTTTTATGTTTTTATACATTAACCTCCGATTCAGTTACTCTGGATTTTTCATAGTGAAGGCCAGAAAGGTTATGAATCGTTATGTTAAACCAAAAGACAGGACAGATAAAGTAAGAAGCCTATTAAAAAATATCTACTAAACAAACATATGATGCAGCCCTGATTAGTTTTTTTTCCCCCTTTCCTATTAAAGTCCTTCTTTCCGGAATATTCCTACATCCAGCCCCCCCGGTGCCCCTTAGGTGGCAAAAAGCCCAGGCATAACAGGCATGTGCACTTACAGGTCCGCTCTGCTTTTTCACTCTGTAAATCGGTGGCAGGGAGGCAGCTTTTGACCTACAAAACCACGTCTGACAGTGTTGATGTTCATACATTTCGACTGAAGATTCCGACAGAACATTCAGACTATTGTAGAGACATTCAAAGAATGGCATGTACTGGGAAGGCCATACAGAACTGGAAACACTTGTAGCAACAGTAAAATATAAAAAAATATAGAAGAAAGTGTAAAATTACTAAAAAAATAGATTAGGTAATAAGTACCCCTCAACCCTGGTCAGAATAGGTTGAGAAGATGGATGAACTTGTGTATTACGTAAAAAACATATATTATCTGTATGAATAAAGACAATGTTAATTAGTTATTTCTAGGTTAGATGGTTAAAAAAAAAACTCTACCCAACAAATCTTCTCATCGATGCTGGTTTGGCAAATATGAGGTCACTATAGGGGAGCTTCTTAAACTTTTCACGCCCAACAGCCACGTAGTACTGTCCACTTTCCAGGTCGTTTCCATCGCTGACGAGCGTCCCATCAAGCGTGTACAGGCTGCCAAGAATGAGACACGGCAGCCGTTAGGTCTGAATACATGATATACAGGGATATACAATCAGATATTTATCTTTACCATCTTAAGAGAAGAAAGTTTCTTAATCTGGGGGCGATCTGGGCGCTATCAAAAACATAACCTGCAATTAATGACTTTCATGTCGTGTTCTAAGCACCATGAGTCCAGCCTGAAATTAAGGTTAAACGTGTTGATTTGTACGGCAGATACCTGCGAACGCCTCCCATAATTCTGTGATTCATCTTCTCGGTGATCATCTCCAGCACTCGCTCGAAAAGGCTGAGCAGCCGCCGCGGTATCAGAAGCCGGACGGGGGGGTTCAGTATGTCTCCGTTCGCCACCACACTGGAAAACGGCGAAGTGTGTCGGCACTGGGCATCGCGAAGACACGTGGCTTCCCCTGCCGGCACCCCGAACCCGGTCGGAAGACAGCGCTTTCTACATGCCAGTGGACTTACAAAATCAGACAGGGCTCTTTGATGGGTTTCAGGAACCTCGCTGATGCAACTATATGACTTTGGGTCACCTGCTTTACCTGAGAACGACAGAAGAAAAGAGATTTGAAAAGGGCACTAAAAGCCACAGTTCTATGACATAATTTTACAACATTAAGCACTATTTATTACTGTACCTTCAACGAGGCACAATGTAACTGTAGCTGTGCATATCCAAACAGGTAAAAATAGAAGCTATACAATTTCATTAGATGGCACACAATGAATTATTCATGAAGAAACACTAGCGCCTCAACTGATTACAGTGTTAAGCACTTTTCCCTCATTAATTATCCGTTGTTAATCATTAGCTAGCTCATGAAGTATGCACACGGCTTCGTGTAACTATAATTTCGCTAAACGGCAAACCATGTAGCTACAAACAGCAGCAAAACACCAGCAGTGTGTCTGCCTGTAATCCACGTCCTCACAGATACAGGCTGACGCACTATGCCACACATTGCGAATAACGGCTTTTCAAACTTAAAATAAACTGGTTCTGTTTTGAGACAGGAAATTATCTGCCGGTGCAGTAAGAAAATTGTTCTCGGTAAGATTTCCTAAATTAAGACAATATGCCTAAACGCAGGCAAATTAATCCTATAAGAAAATTATACTTGCTTATATTTTAATTTAATTTGCAGTGCATAACCAGGTTCTTAATTTCCCCAAGTACGTAACTCCTAAGCAAAATCTCATGTCTGTAACGCACAAAAAAATGAGGCCAGCTCTCCTCATTTGTGAGCCATCCCATCTAGATTTCATTAGGGCCAAGGCTGGTATGGATTGTACTCTAGGGCTGGGACAGTAAAATGGTCGAACTCCCATTTCATTGGGCAGACCCCATTCCCTAGCAACGGCGATCCACGCTCTTGCGGGGTAAAGAGGCATGGGGGGGGCCAGGGGTCGAGGCTGACAAGAATAACGCTTGGAGGGCTCTCTAATTGAAACAATCAGAGAGAACAAGAGGGTGCTAAGGGGAGTGCGGCCCTTGCCAATAGATTGCCTGTTTAAGCCTGTCTGGTCTTGCCAATTACCTGGGAAACCAGTCGCTCAGCTGCTACTCATAAAAAGCTTTGGGTAAGAACAAGGAAACAGTGAACAAATTCACGTACTGGATTCTGCAAGACGACAAAAAAGGTTCCTACGCTTGCGTCGTTTTCAATGTGACGGGAATGCTGACTGAATCTCTGAGCGAAGGGAGAATTCTCACGGAAACCAACGATAGAGGAGCCACGGGAGCAATCAAAAGGTTTGACGCCACACATGTCCAGACACTGCTGGTGTTCCAGGAATGAATATTTAATCGTTAGCTCGATATCACACTTCAGTAGCAGGGAAGATAGACGAGGTGTAATGTTCACCTATCTGATAACTCTAACAGGAGGGGCAAACTGCTTTCATTGGGCCGCAGGAGCGGAAAGTTATAAGTGAAATACAAGATGAGCACAAGCAGCAAATACCGACACTTTAATATTTTTGCACCCCTATTTTCGTTATTTTACAGGAGCTAACTTTTTTTATAAATTTATAAAAATTAAACATGAAATGAATGCATCGATAGTCTTTGAACTTTCATGTTAAAGCAATGCTAGTAAAATTTTACATTTATTAATCTGAAACTGAAATGGTTCCCCATTCATTACACTTCTGCAGCTTTATTTTTTAACTTGCCTTATTTCTTTATTAACTCAATTTTAACATCTCCCTGAGAGACCAAACCCTTTCCATAAGTCCACAGTCCTGACGCTCATGCCATCTGACCATCCTTGCCGGCTGATGCTTTTTCTCCAAGACTCAGAGAGAAAAATCTGTCACAGGAACAACGGTGAGGAATTTCTGCACAGCTGGTTCTCATTTGCGGGTGTGACACTGGCAGTTTGATGGGGGTATTATGTGAGCTGTGCTCTGTCCTAATGGGATCCTCTATCACTAATCCCAAATCTGCAAATCCACTCCAATGAGCCGTGCCGCCATAATGAACTGCTTTTAAACAAGTCGCATCCACTAACAAATTAAATTGCGTCTTTTTCCTGAGGTGTCAGAGGGTTTTAATACGAGGCATTTCTCATGGCTGTGAGGACAGCCGGAAAGGCTCGTTGAGCTAAATTGTTTTCCTGATGTGGGTCACACCGCTCACTGAAAAACTACCTGATGTCCTCTCTGATTCCCAGGAACTACTGAGAGCATCTCATCTGGACGCTGCCATCAATATGGATCTTCTTCCTGTGGACCATCGCTCACAATCAGTAACGGTCAAAGCTCAGGTGGGGCACATGCCAAATTTCACTGCCTGAGCTCATCTTGGGTCGGCCAGAGAGCTGCACATAATCCACATAAACCAAAGGCAGCTGGGGGCACCGGTGGTGAGGCTTTGCCTGGGAGGGGCCAGTTCTTGCTCAGTTGACCAAAAAAAAACAGCTCCCTCAGCAGCACCCTATGTCACTAAATAGGTTGCCCGGCAATGGGGGGGGAGGGTCACTTTGGCCCCCCCTGCCTTCCATGCATTAGTACAGTTTGCTGCATCCTCATTGTTTTGTCTTGAAGAAACTGGTCGGCTTAAGCAGATTTTCTGCTATAGACTCCCTATCTTTGATTTTATTTCTCGTCGCGGTGTCGCCGAGATATGATCGCTTCGCGACTACATATGAGATTAACTTTAGCTAGTGGGCAGAGTCAGAACATCGTAGTTAGCCATTTAGTGGAACGTGCTGCACCAGCATCTGCTAGATAACAACACATCTATTTAATATTTAGTGTATTGACTATTTTGACCCCCAGTCCTCAAGGGCCCCACGTAAACGCATGGTTTGAGTGGCGGCAAACGCTGCCACTGTATACTATGAGAAATGCACCGCAATCCTCAAAACCAAACATCTGTCCAGGTTTCATTGTTCAGCTTGTTCCCATTTAATAATTCTATTTTACCGCAGAGAACCTAGACAGAAAAGGCAGGCAGAGATGGTCTGTGACATGTCACTTGGATGTTACTGTACATTACTCAATAAGCCCACTACAGATTTTTATGGTTAAGTGGACCAGGCTTAATTACCTCTGATGAAGGCAATTTCGCATTCAGTAAAGCTACTCCTTGACATTGCAGTAATCGCCTTCATTTTCCTCCAAAAAAAAAAAAAAAAACAGATTCCTATATCTGATTTGTTTGTCCTTGGCCAAAACGTAAGCCTTGGAAATGTCCTCAGGCTAAGGGGTCGCCTCCTGATTTTGGGCTATCCTCCAGCGCATGTCAAAAGTCAGACTCACTAAGGACGAGGTTATACCACGGCAACAAGAGAGGGGGAGATACGACTACAGCTGTCATTATCAAGACAAACAGTCTGTAGGGTTTCAAATGAAGCAAGAAGATTAAGTCCCCCTCAAATGACAGCAAAAGAAAGCCTTTCCCCGTTACCCCCAATCGCACATGCCAGCAGTACAATGCTTTCTGCAAGTGTAAGTCAGGTAATTCAAAGCGCTGCAGCAGAATAGATGAATAAGTGAATGATCTACCACAAAATGAAGGCACCTTACCATTATGCCATTATTCTGAAGAAGCTTTTTCTTTTTGGTTCCAATCTGTGAATAGCTGGAAAGGATGGGCAAAATAATTTGTGTATTTCAGAAGCAATAACAACCAAGCAGGTAAACACTCAAACGGAAACAACTACGAATCACAACTCTGAGCTAAATGCAACACTCCTTATCTTTAAGGCTTCCTATATTTATCTAAATGTTCAGCTGCAGAATATTCCCTGCCAAGCACCACTGTAAACAATGTGTCCAAAAACATAACCTAAAAATAGAGATATACTCCAAATGTACTCCGCGGAGAATAAGCCTCCAGAGCTGAATGGCACAAAACGAATGAAACAAACATACTGACACAATATTGACACAATAAACATCCAGAAATTTCAGGGAAAGAAATAGACAATACCTAATTTAATTTGTGTGTGTCTCGTTTCACACACACACATATTTCTATGGGCCAAATCCCAGTTAAAACAATGACAACCTTGACCCCTAACCCAGCCCTAATCTTAACCATAAGTAACCAAAGAAAATACAAGAACTTTGGTATTTTTTAGTTTTTTGATTGCAGGCACAGATTTTTTTTTATAAAATTGAGTTTTCACTTGAGGGGACCCAAAAAATGGCCCACAACGTTACAATAACAAGTAATGTGACATTGTGGGGACATTTGGTCCCCAAAATGTAATGTATACCTGGATCACACACACACAAGCGTGCGCGCTCGCGTAAAGTTACACGGCGCGCACGTAAGACTTGCAGAAACTAACCTGTGGTCATATAAACAAAGAAATACAAATAATATATAAAAATATATATTATTTTACAGTTTTTCCCTAGTCCTCACTCACTCCAGTTTCTTGAACCTCTCGCTCCCCGCGGCCACGTAGCGCTGCCCGCTCTGGATGTGCTCCATGGCGGAGACCCGATGTCCGGCTTTCGGCGTGTAGATGTTCCTCACGGCGCCGAACGGAGCCTGCACGCCGCCGGTTACCTCCCGCAGGAAGGTCTCGAAGCTGGACACCTTCTTCTCGTTAATGACCAGCCGGCGGCCCTCGTAATAAGGATCCCCGTTACGGTACACGTATATATTTTTCACGACGGGCTGGGACAGGAAGCTGGGCTTCTCTGCGCTCATGATGCACTCTTAATTTAGTTACTACCTGTAGCCTGCAAAGTTTTAGACGAGCAACAGAGAAATTGGGATTGCGATGCAATTTATAATAATGGTGATATTAAGAAGTGCATGATGAGTATTGGTCTTCTTAATGCTCCGGATGGAAGAGAGCGCACTTTCCCTTAACTTTCCGCAGATAACTTACGCAAACTGCATATTCCTCAGCAGATCACGCCAGTCTGCAGCTTATGCTTCGAGGCGACGCTATCTGTCTGTTTCAAAGCACTGGTGCCTAAGCATTTATATGGCAGCTGAGAGGACGCATCTCATGCACCGCTTTGCACGAAGCTCTGAAGTATCACGGGAAGCTTCCCAACTATCTCCAAATGTTTCTATAGAAACATCTCCAGCAGCAGCAACTCACGCACCATCTTCCCGCTACGTGATGAACGTAATCAGCAGCAATCAAAAGCTAGAAGACAAGAGCTGCCTGCTTCCTTTCACATTTTAGGTCCAGCCAGCTTAAAGGCCACCAAGAGATCGTCAGTATTGCCCCCAAACTTTGAGCCTCACAGCCAGGCAACGCTTTAATGAGGCGCCCGGAGAATTGGTTGCAGCGCACAGTCAGGATGTTGCTTCCCCATAGATCCGCTATGTCGGTACCTAAAAACATGTTTGTTCCCCCCACAGTATAATAACAAACAACTAAATAGCCTCGTTCACGGACAATAAAAGCTATAAAAACAACTGTAAAATAAAAATAAATTGCATTTATCTAAACAGCAGGTATATTATCTTTTTCATAGGCCCACTACCTACTCCTAAACTCATATATAACTCCTTAAATAAGTTTTGTTTATACAGAATTAATTTAAGCTTAAGGTAACGAACAAATTAATGAAGTAGTAAAATAGAAGAACGGCAACATTTTCAAGGCTAAATGTCGTAGTCTAGTTAATCAGCCATGTTGAGTCAGAGGGCATTTATGTTTTATTTATATGATATCTACATAGGTCTATAAATTATAGGCCTAAATATATCTCCCTGATTCAAGCAAAGAAATCTAGATATAATCATCAATGACAGACGTTACAAATGCGTTGTAAAAATATTGTCAACTAAATCATTATATTATGTAACACACACAAGTATTAAAGTATGGGAGTATTTTCAACTAAATCATTATATTACGGTGTTTTACATGCAACGCGGATTCAAATTCAAAGCAGTGTTTCAGCTCGTCCACAAGATGGCAGAATAACACAGAAATGGTCCTTATGTGTAACCCTCAATGAATCCACGCAAAACACAGACCTTTAACTTGTTCATCTGGGACATGAGGTACAATTAGTCACTTGTGAATAAAAGGTAGTATCACAACATGTATATCATGCAATTAATTGATATTACTGTCTATATAATCACTAAAGTTATATATTTCCTAATTTTCCTATAGTCATCAGGTGTCACTTCATCTCTCCTGTGTGATACAATTTTGTTTTGCCACACCAATTACTCATCTTTTTGCAAAAGAAAAGGAAATACTTCTGTTGCCTTAAAATAATATGTAAACAATTTTTGTTTTTTTTCGACTGAAAAAAGTTGAGTTGAGCAGCAGCTATAATTAGGGCCCGATGAGCGCAGTGAGTGGAAACATAACTCGGACAAGACGGCGGTGAATCCCGCCCTCGCGCTGTCTGTGAGGTTTGTGTCCTCGTGTTACATAGGTTTCCTCCAGGTGCTCCAGTTTCCCCTCACAGTCCCAAGATGTACAGTCAGGATAATTGGTGTCTCTGAACTACACACAGTGTCTGCTACTGAGTGTGTGTATATGCCCTGCGATGGACTGGCTTCCCGGCCAGTGTGAACCCAGGCCTTGTGCTCTACACTGCCTATGACAGGCTGCAGGCCCTCCTGATGAACCTAACCAGGATACGCGCAGTGGTGGTTGTAGACCTTTTCAACTGGGGGGCCAGTGGTTCTGTTAGGGGGGGCAGATGCATTTGACCTTAATGTCCTCCAAGTATTATTTACACTAGACTGCCAGCATTAAGAAGCAAAAGACAATTTTGAAAACCGGTAAGTCATTTATGCAATATTTTCCATTTATATTTTACAGTTTTTACAAATATGTGTCTCACATTTAACAGCCACCTCTGAAAGAATTTCCCAGAAGAATTATTTACTTTTACTCTAATCTGGAACATTCTTACATGGTGCTGAAACAGGCCTTCACTTGGTAAGAATCTTCCTTGTAAAATGTGTATTTTTAATTTATTTTGGGCATTATTGTTTATATCAGCCAGGTCACACCTATAACGCTGTGGATTCAATAGCTGCTCTGTGCTCTGTGTGTGTATGGAGCTTGTATCGCCTCCTTGATATCCCTGTGGTGCGTGTGTCCTGCAGTGGACTAGTGTCCCTACAGTGTGTGTGTCCTGCAGTGGACTGGTGTCCCTACGGTGTGTGTGTCCCTACAGTGTGTGTGTCCTGCAGTGGACTGGTGTCCCTACGGTGTGTGTGTCCTGCAGTGGACTGGTGTCCCTACGGTGTGTGT
>JAABNX020000151.1:4071731-4084157 GCA_015163995.2 Mormyrus lacerda
GAAATAGACTGGACAAAATTATTGGCACCTGTAACGTAATATATGGTAGCACACCCCTTGGAAACAATAAACAATAACTGAAATCAGTCTGTTCAGATTTTCTTACACCTCTCTACTGGATTTGTGGATCATTTTGCTTTTGCCAACTGTTCCAGGTCTCTCCGATTCAAAGGGCATCTTCTGCCCAGTGCTGTTTTAAAGATCTCTCCACAGGTGTTCTATGGACTTAAGGGCTGAGCTCTCCAGTGCTTTGTATTACATCATTTCTGGGTGCTTATTGAACAAGCCTGTTATACCCCGTGTCTGCAAATAGGCTTGAATTGGTTTGAAAGTTGATTGAGGTTCTTGACCCACCATGTGATCTTTCCAGACAATCCTGCATTAATATATGTCATGTCCACTTCCGGGGATTTTAGCTACAGTCCCATGGTCTGTAAACATCTGATTAATGTTGTACAAGGTGGACACAGGAATACTAAGTTCTCTGGAGATGGTCTTGGAGCCTTGCACAGAAGAGAGTACTTACAGATCTTTAGATACCTGTGCAGCCCTCAATCAGGGCTCAAGTCCCCCAAACATTAAAACATCCCCAACTTCAGCTCCCAATTTCACACAGAACTGTTTGCTCACATTAGTAACACTTACATTTCTCCGTAGATGCTCTCATCCCCTGTCTTACTCCGATAGGTTTATGAAAGGAAGCGCAGAGGCCTTGTAGGCTTGTCTGAGAGTTTGGAGTACTCACGTTCTGAGTATGGGTCAGGAATCACACGATTCTCATGATGCTCATTATTCCTTTGTGGAAACAGGGAAAAAAGCAGGAGAAAATACAGTACACAGTGCACAGGTGCAACACAAGGGGTAATAACTTCCATCACAATTACTTTCAGGGACAGCATACAAAACAGCCACATCCTAGGTAAGTTCCACCGACAATCCTGTTTGCCAATTGGCTAATGAAGTTCTCAATTAGACAAAGGGTGAAATGAGACATTTGAGACATTTTTAGGTCTCATCTCACAGAATAAAAAAATGCAAAAATGTAATTTATATTGAACACTCATCACAAACCTCAAAGATAAATCATCACAAAATTCATCTAAAAGTCCTTAACAAATCCCACAGACTCCTGTGCCAATTTATGGAACAAAATTTGTACTATTTCAAGAGCTTTTTATAAGATAAAAATAGATACACTGGAGTTAAATTTGTCATTGCTTTTGGAAATAAGCTGTTGCAGTGATTATCAAGACAGTATTTAGCAAATTGGCTAAGGGGGCTTGGTCCACCGCACCAAGTAACTGTACTTTTGGTGCTTCCTTGAAACGGTTTCTTTGTTGATTGGTTATGCAAGTAGCCTGCCTCTGAAGTACAATACAATCACAATCCTAAAAAAATGTTATGAACTCAGAAAACAATGGTTAAAAAAAGGAATAGCAGCAATCTGGTCAGAAGTACAGACACAAGATTAGAATTGCATCACAAGAAATTAAAAAAGTATTTTGTTTAATGTACTAGAACGGCATGCATATAATATAGTGTGCTGTCCCAGCGATGTGATTTTGTTGTAATAAATATTGGGGTATTTATAAAGCAAAACGGAGTTCATACATTTCTGGCAAACCCATCTAGTAGTGCTTCAAAACAGCAAGGATAAAAATGATTACGATTGTCTCAGAGAACGCAGGCAGCACTTATTCAAACGCAGCAGAGGTAAACTTTATCCGTTTTAAAATCAGTTTAATCTATGACAGAATAACATTTTTTGAGCAAAAATCTAGCAAACGATGCAAGAATTGCATGTGCATAGCGAGCGATGTTGGTATCAATATCGTACATCACCCATCCTTTTAATATACCGCAGCCATTTTTCCCCAAAGAGTACCAAATACCCCGCCTTGTACTGTAATGTCATTCAGTGCCGGTGCCAGTTGGAAAAGCACTTCCTCAAAGTGCCAGAAGTACGGTATCTGGTACGACGGAAAAGTGCCCCAAATGTCAGTGTACAGCAACCATGAAATATAAAAAAATGAGTGTGAGAATACCTGATGTCCTAGCACTAGTGTTAACACTGATGTGGGGGGGCTGGGGGCAGGGCCCATGGCAGGGAACAGCTCAGGATGGGGCACCAACCCATCTCAGGCTCACATACTCACTCCATTCACACCTATGGAAACCCCACGATGGCATGCAAACTCGTCACACACTACAACAAACCAGAGAGAGGATGGAGACAAGAGAAGCAGAAACACACATTTTTTTTTTTTTTTTTTTTTTTTTTATTATTCAGTCACAATGACAAGTTAAATCATACCAGTCTCAATTAGACAGTCCCAGGTAGTTTGATGCAAATCTTTACATATGTTAAAAACAAAGGGGAAAAGTAAAGTAAGAAAAGGGGAACGCGGTCCACGCGACCAGCCATCAGAAAGACGGGCATCACTCAAGTAAGGAAACGGGACGTCTTTCGTCTTCAGCTGATTGCGGAGCAATAGTAAGCAGGCAATAACAGGATAAGTAAAACTTTAGTTCATTCTTTTATGACCCTTTCAAAAATTGTTAACTGACCAATGGGTTCTTCTTACGAGGTATTTAAACAAGCAATAGATACACAAAATAAAAATCAGCTTGTGTTCCCAAATATCTCCCCCTGCCCGTCTGTCCCTATTGGGTTCGGGGGGAGAAATTTCATAGCACTGCTTACAAATTTCAAAAGTGACCAGCTATTCTGAATTAGGGCGACTGTTGCAGATCAAAGACTGAGTACCTTCATCTTACAGCAACCCCACAGGTATCAGAATTTATAAAAGCTAATCGTTGCTTTTACAGACCTAGTCATTATTTATGTAATTGTCAAGCTGTATGTACAAATCTGTCAACTAGCAATCATGATGAAAACAGCACTCCAGCTTAGATAGGCAGAGATCCTGAGAAGAGGCAGTCACACAGGTGGGACAGACCACATGCATACACATCCAACAATATCCTCTTAAAGGGAAAGAAAATCGCCAACTGGCTGCTTCTTACACGGTGTGATTGCAGAACACCATCTGTTCGACAGCAATAGCTGAAAAACTCAAAAGATGGCATTGTCACATTTCTTAGTGAGCAAATTAAATCAAAATCCAGTGAGGTGGCGGCACAAACACGCTAACTGAGGCGAGAGGAGAGCACTTACACACCGCATAAACTCCTCTACCACCCCATGAACGAAATTCCACACCTGCCTGGAAAAGGCCTGTCATGCACAGAATAACTGCTAGTCAAGGTCATCTTAACAGGCAAAAAAAAAAAAGAGACGTTCATGTAAAAATAAAATTAATTGTGGCCAATGCAATCTAAAAACACATCTGATACTCCAGAAAGGAGAACTTGACTGCGAAGGAATGACTTTGTAATACATTCACTCTTATAAGAAACATGTTTTAAATCTTTGTTCAATGATCATTTATGCTTTTTTGTCCCCACCTAAGTGGAAAATAAACAAACAGGTTTAAAAAATAGGTGGAATGCAGGAATACTTTCGTCTAGCATTATTTACCATCATTGTACAAAAAAATGTAAAATGTACAGGACGCGTATTCAAACCAGAAATACAAAACATAAAATGATCTAGATCAAATACACATGGCAGTGTGAAGAAGGGGAGGGAAATCTATTACTGTATATCAAAATTCACAAAATGCCCTGTATTTGGAAAATTCAAAAGCTAGCAAAGAGCCTTAAACCTTATCTTCATAGGACACCGCTAAAAATCCGGGGAAGTAACAAATGAAATGGGACCAGTGTAAAGCCACAGTGCTAACCATACTGTGAAAGGGGGACACTGTATTCAAATAGGGGAAGGAGTAACAAGTGTAAACCAGTAAGTTTTCATCCAATATTCTACCAATAGCAAAGTCACAGCAACTCCGTTTTAAAAAGGACCAATAAAAAAAAGTGAACTGTAAGGCATTAGTACTGCATCGCAACATTTGCTTGGGATCAAATGTTACAATTTTCTGCCACTGTCATTTAGTATGTAGGAATATTGATTATAATATAACAAGACCTGGCTATAGTAATTTCAAAACAACCATTAACCACCAACTTGTTTATAACTAGGTTTACCTACAACTTTCTAGCAGGTCTATAGTCATAGACATGCTGATATTTCTGGCAGCCAAGAACGCCTTTAGTATAAAACCACATCTCTGACCATCACAATAAAACAAGTGGCTTTTAGATGGACATCGAAACTAAAATGTCAGTTTAAAAAAAAAGGAAGGAAATAAAAGAAAACTGGCTTTCACATTTTCATGTACATCCGACCAACGCGTCCCGGGGATGAGCGTAAAACTCGGGGCTCTGTGAAGATGCGCCCGCGAGTGCCGCCAGGGTCGTGCCACAGGATAAGCTACATGCGGATGCTCGAAATCGCATGCTCACCCCTCTGAGGTCTCTCCCTATTAAATCACGCTGAATACAGGTGAAGGGCAGAAGTCATTTCGAGGCTGGACGGGTGTCCGTCAGCTTATAGTAAAGGACACCCAGTTTTTGGACCCTCTCTTACTTTCACAACTTCACTATTACGAAGACTGGCTAATTTCAATTTCCCCTGAACCTTTATGACAAGTTACAAACACAAAAATAATTTATGCCTACAAAAACACTTTTAACCAATGTAACACGACTATAGTTTGGCTTATAAAGCGAGGGAGCAGACGCACATCCTTAGGAAGAAAACCACTGAATGATTGATTGTTTTAAATGGACAGTAAAAACATCTGGGTTTGTATCATAAAATGTATGCAGATATCTTAACCCATATTTAAAAACAGATCACCACCACGTGGTAAAAACTATTTAAATGTAACAATTTTGTATGGAAAATCTTTTTCAGGTGTATTATACAACTGCCAGAAAGTTACGTATCGAGGGATTTTGAAAATACTATAACGGAAACACGTATAAAATGTCAATGAAAGTGAGGTTCTCCAGAAAACTGCATGGTCCCCCACCCCCCCCTCAAAAAAGACAACCTAACATTCCACATTAAAAAAAGTGCAAACTTAATGTGCAAATCTAAGTTTTATTAACCAATTATTTACAAAAATCATAACCAACTATGTTTAGTCATCTTTGCTAAAGGATCTTATGGATACACACACTGAAGAAAAAAAAAAAGAAAAGAAAAGAAAAAAAAAAAAAAAAAAAAATCGGTGATTCTTAAACCTTTGTTCCTAGCATTTATCTGGTACATGCAGGAACCAAGGTAGACGTTTATTTTGTATTGAAAAGGGGAAAACATTTATTGCAGATCTGAAATCAACACGTTTGGGCCAAGCAATCTTAAATGGGGACTAATGGAGATAAAAAACGTGATTAAATTTCCATCCATCTCCAAATAAGGCATAAGGACAAGCTGGTGCAATGTCGACCTCACAGAACGTAGTGATTATTTTCTGAGCCCGGTCCCAAGTGCGGGAGCCGTGATTTTCACATCCCATTCATAAAACTGCACAAGGCCTCAAATTTTCTAACGATTAAAATAAGGGTTTGCCTTAAGTATTTCAGCCATATCTAGATGTATTTGGTCCACGGAGCAACTTAAAATTTTTCTTAGAAAACTTTTTATTTCTTCTTCTTCTGAGGAATGTCTAAGTGTGGAGGGGCACGGATTTAAAAACAAATTAAAAAATGGATGACGAACGGTTGGCCATATAGGAAGATGTGCCAACCCAGGAAAGCGTTACGAGATTCTACTAGCCAATTACCCTAGTCGGACAACCAGTCCCCTCTGATAATCATAAAACCGATTTGTCCATTATAACCAGCATAGGGGCCACTTCTGCTGTCAAGCTCCCCTAAAGTGCAGAAGGAAACCCACGGGGAAACCCCCCCTCACTAGTGCTGCTCATGGATGCTGCATTTTCAGGCTTCTGATAATACTGCGTGAACCCACTGTGAAGCCACAACAACCAAATGCTCACATTTCAACGCATTATTTCCAAGGCTGCTATTACAAAACATCCACGCACAGAAATGAACACGATAACGACTGACTTGAGGCTTTACAGCGCGGCCGAGGCTTTTATAATCCCCGCTTTTTTCCATTCAAAAACATGCATCCGGAAACACAGCGCTACTGAAAATAACATAAGAGCTTCCACATATTTTGCTGAGAAGCTCATTTGCCTTTTGGAGATTCCAATCTCTCTCTCTCGAATGATTTAAAACAATAATCCCAGCATGTAGCGGATGGGGAGATATGGGGTGGAGCGTAGCAGTTCGTCCGGCTGGCCCTGCAGGATATGCTGAGCCCACGCGGTCTCTCTCGCCAGGAGAGCGGCGGCGACGCGGCGAGCGAGCACTCAGTTGAGCTTCTTACGGTGAATGTTCCGGTTGGTGAAGTTTCCTTCTGGAGTGATGTCTGGGCAGAAGCCATTGGCCATGTTGGACAGGGATTCAACACCACTTTGAAAGCTCGCCCGGTCTGGATAGAGGTATTCCTTGGCAAAGTCAGGGCGCTCTTCTACAAAGCTGCTGAACTCATCTGCCGCAAGGAGGCACAAGAAACGGTCAATAACTGCACTTTGCAACTGTTAAGCCTCATCAGCGGAGGCACCTTTTCCGATGGCACCCAAGTAACAAGAAAAATGAATTTATGAACTATTAAGTAAATCGCTTTTTATCCATTGTCGAAATGTATGAAGTAAAAATAAAAATGTCTCAAAATGGAAATCTCGCTCTCCAATTTTTCACTTCACTGCCCAAGTTAAACATGGTAGGTCTCCTGGTGTCCTTTTTAATTTTACAGCTGACAAGTTACACTATTAAGACTAGTAAACCATCTAACAGTAATTAAGAAAACAGTGCAATGTTCCACCCAGTTTCCCAAAATAAAGTCAAAATTAGTACAGATTGGAAACCTTAAATACTTTGTTTTATGCAATAGTTGTTCCAAAACTACCATAAAACCATAAACCAAAGTCAACTGTGAATTAACGTCAACTTCCGCTTCTTACCAAATGTGATTTTTCCTTTGTTGTCAACATCGATAGCATGGAACAGCCGCGTTACACTCAGATCCGACACCCCTAAGGCCGTCTTTAAAATGCACGCTAGTTCGACCTCTACGATTGCTCCATCTTCTTCTGCCTCAAACATCTGTCAGAAGATAGATGACCACGTCACAATAAAGCAATGTCCTAATCAGCATAGCACTGGTGTTCAGTTAATAGCCTATAAGCCAAGCTTGTCGTTTTGGCAAGCTTCAGACAGCTTTTTTTGTGGGAGGCGGGGACCTACCTTGAAAGCCAGCTTTATCGTATCCAGAGTTTTCGATGGTCTGCATACAACTGATAAGGCAATAACATACTCCCTGATGTCCACTTTGCCTTCCTCGTTCTAAATGAATAACACAACATAAAAAAAATTAATGAACCATACCATAGAAAGCAAGCAAATGTTAATCTGGAGACAAGACAAGTTGATACTGATTTACCACTAATCTACTGTATATAAATCACTCAATAAGACTGAATGCCCTACTTTTGCCTAATACTTAAAGGGCAGATCAACTTGTCCGGGGTTCCTAGGCTGACAAGCCCCCCCCCCCCCCCAAGCGTGCCACCTGAGCTATATTTTAGAGCCAAAACAGAAACGGGCGAGAATTAAAACGACATAACGTCAATGTCAATAATTCGCTAATCACCACGCAGGGTGCCGTCAGTAAAACCAGATTTAACGAAATTAAAAGTCGATCAGCCAGATTTAATCAAAGTAACCATTCCATTCCCTTGATTTTGACAGGTCATGAGGCTGTAGCCTAGGACAGCCTATGCATTAAGCTACCCTGGAATACTCATGTTTCATTAAACCAACATGCTCGTTATTCCACTGTGAAAACACCTAAGGAGCGAAAATAACCACTGACACTGTACTGTACCTATTTTTTTTTTTTTTATTCCAACATTCCTTGCACCGACACCCTTGTACTTTTTATACATTTATGAACCACACAGGCATCAACAGACTGCATGTGACCAGTCTTATTTTATAACTGTGTGTACTGGATGCATGAGAACCATGAACAACCTATAAGGCTGATTCTAATAATCTCGCTGAGGAAAACACACACAGATAGAAATTAAATGGGGACAGTCCCATTACGGCAGTTAATTTGTTACACATCCTGGGTCTCGGTCGCTCTGCGCAAAAATTCCCTTTACAGCTAGTCGTGACTCTGCTACAAATCCGTCTCCATTATACAGTCGTCAGAGACGACAGATCGTCACCTGATTCTGGAACAGGGCTCTTGGCACCATGTCAAACTAATCAGCCGAAGGAGAATCCTCAGGATTCTTAAATGGCATTTAAGACCAGCAATTACAGCTGCCCTTAGACAAGGTCTGCAGAGTCACAGGAGGTCACACTGCTTACATCCCAAAATGAACGAGTTCAACAACGGCACCCAATAAGAATCAACATTGAAATATTCTCACCCATATGCTAACAAAAACAAAAGAATGTTTCTATTCACTTATGACATCAAGCGCTCAATACTTAATGTTTTTCGACAATTAGCATCTGAACTGAACATAAAAAAAAAATAAAAATAGGAAAAACAAAATAACCTAAAAACATTAGAATGAGACACTGAACCTGGCAGAAAAGCAGAATGACTTGAACTATATCAATAAATGCTTGGGTATGTAAATAAAACTGCCGCGTGGCTTTCAGACTTACTTCATCAAAGAGATCAAACATGTCTCTCAGCATGGATGAAACTGGGACGCCCAGATATCGTGCAAAGTCCTCCAGAGGCAGCTTGTCTCTTTGGAACTTACTGGCTCTCTCCCCACATTCCCACAGGACCTTTTCAGTGTTTCCCGGTTTCAAGCTGCAAAATTAAAATAAATAATTCTATATATATATATATATATATATACACACACACACCGGACGTCATTCAAGCCAAAGCACCAGACAGACTCCTTTAATCATCTTGTTTATAGAGATGTAACTGGGCTTCTCATTTTCCAGACACAAGCTTTAAATATTCACAGTTCTAAAAATATCCATTTCAAGACTGCATGAGATAGAATACATTAAGGCAATTCAATGTTCAGCAAATTGACCTCACAAATAATTGTATAGTGGATATCCACTAGATGGCAGCACACCACCAAAATTCAGTTTGATGATCTCTTCCTCTAGTTTAGAAAAAACAGAGTCCTATAAAAATGAAAACATGCTTAGTGAGCTGAAATGCATTCTCCTTCGTCATAGTAAGGCCATAAAAATACTGCATTTCCTTAAAATGGACAAAAACCAACACATGAAATGATTCCGGATGACAAAAGCGTCGCTGCCTGCGCCCCATAGCGTTGCCATTTGGCATGGGGCACCGGGCACGGCTCACCTACCCCAATCTCCTCACGAGCCCGGCAAACTCCAGCAGGCCAGTGTCCACCGGGAGGTGCAGCTGGCCCTCGGCCATGGCGAGCTGGCAGTCCTCGAAAGAGTAGTCTGTGATGGGGACGCCCAGCGCCCTGGACACACAATGCGGGTCGGTGATCAGGAGAGCTTCGCATACGTGCTTTAAAACGCAAAAGCACTTTTATACATAAGGCAAGCTTTTTGTTCGACTAATATTTAAACACCGTGAGACCAGCACCGCTACTGGGAGACGGCGAACCTCGTCACAGGGGTAAGCTCTATTAGCTATCGACACCTGCTCCTCAGTGGTTCTTAAACCTTACTGGCACTCAGCCCCAATACAGTGGACTTTTCCCCCTGTTAATTTCTTCCTCTCTGCCTCCTTAGACACACACAGCACAATTTCAGTGCTGCAAGTTAACACAAAACTACTGCCCCCCCCCCCACGTCGGTTTCTGAAATAACCACATTCAGATTCACAGTGGGCCGGGACACTTCAATGGGCCGTAAACCATTAGTTTGATCCATGAGTGATAAAGGAGACCTGAAGCAGGAGTGCCAGGGGAGCTGCCCCGCTGGGGACTCCGAGTGGGGCAGGCCAGTCACCCCATAGTGTGCCAGTTCTCTGGGAGGGTTTGATGCGTACATACTTGGCCATCAGACGCCTCACGTTGTTGGCGAAGAGGGTGGGGTTCTGCTTCTCCTCCTCGGACGGGGTGTAGATTGGAAGATACTAAAGAAAAAAAGCAAACACGAAAGATCACGCCCCATTCTCGACCGCAACGAACTTCAGCGCGAGGCTACAAGGCTTTAATCAAAGAGTTCTGCTCCTCCCTGACAACACAGGCTCACATGTGATGCTAAAAGGAACATTTATATTACTGCAGAGAGAGACAATCAAGGCTCCCTAAAGGAGGCCTGAGATGAAAGTAGATTTCAATGCTAGATTGCGGATATCACGTCAGCAAATGCAGCAGCGAGAACCCGAGGGCAGCCTTTTAAAAGCCAAAGCTCTCTCCTTGCACGTTAAGTTAAACGGGTTCTACTTATTTACGTGCAACTTGATATATTACCTGGCAGGATTCCTCAGAGGCAGAGCTTCAGAATCTGACTTGCGGGGCCTGCAGCCCTGAGAGCAGCTGTCAGAGCAGCGGGCCCTTGCAATACAGTGCAATACTGCCCTGTCAACCATCATACACTGGTGGGGTGACGTTCCTTATTCTGGTATCCAATTATTACTACCAATATTCTGGAAATCTCAAGACTGGGAGCTCTGGACATTTTCAGTAACCGGCACAAAACTGCTATAATCATAGCTCAGAAACTCTGCTAGGAATCTTTTACATGTCGGGATTTAGTCCGAAGCCTATTAAAATCTACCAGAATATATGACAGCATGAAGGAAACGTGTAAAAATCCTAAGAATTTACTTGTGCCACAGTAGATATGCTGGAAAACTGGAAAACTTAGGTCAGATCAGGACCAAAACACGACTGATATGCGTGATCAATTCTCACCCGCGTCAGTGAATTTTGACATCAGGGAACCCCCCAATTTGGCTTTTTTAAAAAAAAAAAAAAAAAAAAAAAAAAAAAAGTGGACCCTGGCTTTGTGTTGCTGATGTAATTTGGCCCTCGAAAGGTATATACTTCAGGACCTGTGCAGTATACCCCCGCACACTTAGGTCCATCTTTCTGCTGCCGTAAGCATGAAGGTTGAAATGTCACTGCGAAAGAAGATCATCATTCTGTTACCCACTGCTTAATTATGTTATTACTACCAAAGGACTGACTGATTCACTCCAACTTTTACAGCTGAACATTTACGACAGCAATTCGGCTTTAGCCTATTGTGTTTTGTAATTACCGCCAACGTGTTAATAGTGCGCGTGAGTGCGGCAGAACCCTCTTCTGGATCGGCCACGCGGCCAGATGTTGACGTGATGGGACTCGCAGCGGGAGAGCTGCGTCAAACGGAATGCTCAGCAGATTAAAGGCTTACCTCGATTTCAAACTGGTTGTGCAGCTGGCACAAGGTGAGCCACAGTATCTTAAACCTGGGGAGAGATCAGGATCGACATGAGGGCGTGCCAGTGTGGAAAACACTTGACACTTTAGAAAATAATTTTATAGCTAACGGTCATGTTGCAGCACTGTGCAAAGGACGAGTATTGCGGTAACCATTTCTATTGCTTTGCGAAGCATAATTAGGCAGTGTGGGTTTTCATTAAAGGCCACAAATATATACAGTGTGTGTGTGTGTGTGTGTGTGTGTGTGCGTGCGTGTGGCACAGTGGGTGAGACTGCAGCCTCACACCACCGGAGCTGCAAGCTTTAATCGCACTGTATGTGTCACTGGACTGCACGAGCATGTACTGGATAAACAGTTATGGGAGGCAAATACAGGACCTAATTATACTGGAGCATTACAGCAGCTGCAGCATCATTTATGGGCCAAAAGCAAAAACACAGCAAATGTGTGAAACTGTCCTATTCCATAAATGTAGGAAAAGCACCGCAGAGTAAATCTTCCTGTTTATAAACTATGCTGTTAACCTCTGGAAGCTGGTACAGATACAGCTGACCTGGAATAACCTGGACATGGAGCCATAACACCCCTGAAGCTGAGAGCCCGAGGAGGGGTGGGGGGGGCAGCAAGTTCTCAGTCAGAGGAGACAAAGGCAGTGAGAGGTACCCCGGTAGCCTAGGTGACAAGACACGGCGACGCGGATCTGCACGCCACGCACGGACCTGGACCCAGTCTCACGCTCACAGGTGGTAAAAAGCCACCGATCACGGGATGTGGCCTCTTAACCCAGAGGCCCCTGGGGCAGGGACAAAGGCAGGGCCCCACCTGTCAGCCCACGCTGCGTGGCACTTCACCCTAACCTCTACTCATGTACCCAGCCGGGTCAGTCACTCCGCATAAAAGCCTAACTGATAAATGTTATGTGGTCGTTGTGCTGTAGTTAAAATTAGGTGTGCGTTTGGGGAGGGGGGGGGG
>JAABNX020000151.1:4084257-4098104 GCA_015163995.2 Mormyrus lacerda
CCCCCCCCCCCCCCCCCCCCCCCCCCCCCCCCACACGCACGCTCCAGGTCCCTGCCACGTCCAAGTGATGGTATCCTGCCAAGGAGGAAGAAGAAAAAAAAACGTAAGTGGCAAGAAATCCTGAGAATGTGAAGCAGGGGAGCAAGCAGAGTGTGGCCTGAAAGCTAAAGCCCCATCAAAGAGACCGAGTGATTTATAGACATGCTGCTATCGAGGGGAGGGGAGAGGCCCCCCCTCCAGCCCGGTATGCATTACGGACGGGAGAGAGACGCCCCACTACACAAACCGTCTGATGCAGACCACCACACACACACACCTCTTAATTGCCTCTTAAAAACCTTACCTGCCATTAAAGAGTAATCATGTGAAATCATTTGACGGGGCATTAAGATAACTCAGCAACCCCATACTGGACAAGCTACTGGATTACGGAGGGAGGGAGCCAGCTTCAGTCTGACGTGAGCAAAATATGGAGATTTCTTCTAGTAGCAAACAAGTAGAAGCAGTGCAATTGTTCTTGTCGCTCTCAGATTCAGTATGGATATCGGCAGCACCCGTCATCGACCAACCACCAAGACAAGAATGAAAGAATGATTGTCCACGGGGTAGAGCAGACGGGTGTTGAAAGAGGTGATGGAGTGAGTGCTCTCACCATGTTGTTGGGGTAGCGTAGCACCACAGGTTGGACTGGAACGGCCGGAATGAACGCCCCTGTCAGAGAGAGCGTAAGCCATGAGCTACATTAGCATTTATTTATTTAGCAAACACAGCTATACAAAGTGTACACTCTAGCAGCCAGGGACCAACTTCCGGTTACAGATAGTGTCCCGACCCACTGAGCCAGAGAGAGCCCATTTGCTACCATGTTAGCTGGGCGCTCCTCTTTGCACGCCTGTATGCAGTTACTGACCGCAAAGCCCGCAACACGCATCACTTACGCTCTGTGAAGCTCCTCATCGTCACAATGATTATATAAATAAGTCCACAGAAAAAGGACACAGAGTTACAAATGGTGCCTGGTGTTGACGAGGGCTGACTATACTTCACATTTTAGGAGGTTCCTTGAAAAGGACCGTAATTTGACCTGCTATCGAATGCGGTTTTAGCCCACAACGGGCAACAGTTCCATCATCTTTGTTCAAGTTCTATTCTGTCACTTGTCTGGGGAACACGGTGAAATTCTTATGCCTCGATACAGGGGAGGGAACAGGTATATGGGAGTGCAGGGCAAAAACAGTAGCGAAATATCAGACAAACAGTAACAGAAAACAAACCGTCATAAAGTCAAAACAGACGAGAGTGTTTAAGAGACACAGAGACACGGAGCTTTGAAATGTGGGGAGATGGCGCCGTATACCTTCTTTTCAGATACATTTACCAGCCTGGCCTCTAACATCTACCAGCCTGAGCTGATAAAGGTGAGTCCTATAGACAGATGGCCAGAGATGGCTGAACTCTACCTTCGAACAGCTATAGTGCCAAACAAAACAAAGCACTCTCCACCAGACACATGGTATCATTCTAGCAAGAACCTTGTGTGCTGTGACTCCACCTTTCAAACAGGGTCCTGACCTTCAAGCGTCATTATTTGCTTATATCTCTCAGGGATCAGCTTCACGGTCTTCAAGTCTGCACTGGTCTCGGTTACACAGAGAAGCACTTTCGGCAACAGACTCTCCTACTTCACCGCGGGCTATACAAGGTGGCTTCGTTCTTAAACCATTAGACTCGAGTCCCCATGTTGCGGGGGATGAAGACCAGCTGGACCTGAATCGCTTAGGCATTTATCACATTCTCACATTCATTCGCTTACTGCGCAATACTAATAATTACGGATTTGTCACTACAGAATTCCGTGCGATACTTTCCCTGAAGTCAACAAAGTATAACCCTCAAGAAGCACTTAGGGAAAGGATGCGAGTTTCCCCACCCCAAAGCAAAAAAATCCACTTCACCAGAAGAACCGGGACAGCTCAAGTAATACAGCAGAAAACAGAGAAAACACTTGGTTAACGGACATCTATATAACGCCAAATTAATACCAAGAATTAAAGAAAGATCAGTTCAAGCAGAATAAAGACTAGACCAGCAATGTCAAAAAAAAAAAAAACCCAGACAATCTGCATTATTGGTTATGCTAGTGCAGGAACCATCTTATGTCATTTTCAGCTTCACTACTCCTAAAACAGTACATAGAGTGGAAAAAACAAAAACAAAAACAAGAGGGATGACGCACACATGCTGTGAAAGAGGTACAGGAGAGGTGCACGGAGCTATTTAAAGACAAGGAGGGAGAGTGGAAAGAGAGGTATTCTCAGTCTGGACTAGCGATTGTGCACAAGGTCAGACAGCATCTTAAATACATCAGTACAATTCTGCTGGCATGGTAATAAAATAACATATTCACACACACGCACACGTCAGGTAAACATAACTTTATGGGGACCGCTCATTCAATTATATGGGAAAATGCTAACGCTAACTATGACAACCTTAACCGCTACCCAGCCCTAACCATAACCATAAGTAACCAAGCAAATTTTTTGCATTTTTAGTTCTGTCATTGCAGTTACAGATTTTTATTAAATTGAGTTTTCCCTTATGAGGACCAGGAAACTGGTATTCATCTCAGTGTGGAGACACTGTGGCCCCATAAGGTAAGGTATACCTGGTCTCACACACACACACACACACACATTTGGGAAGGGGGTGGAAAGAAAAAAAAAAACCACATACCAGGCTTAAATGTGATCAGGCAGGATCTGTTTGTGCATGTTCCCTCAGGGAATATCATAATCTGAAATTCATAGTAGGGGGAAACAGAAATGCAGTTTAAGCCATAGATAAGCTCTCCTTTCCCCCACTGCCAAGACGCCCATGTTTTTGCTGGCTGGTTTAATTACTATTTCCACCTTTAAGAAATGGTGGGACACGGATGCGATTAGTCCGGCCCTGCTACCTGCGGCCATTCCCCTCCGGACTGGGCCCTACGTCTGATCTC
The DNA here is from genome assembly GCA_015163995.2 of Mormyrus lacerda. NCBI lineage: Eukaryota > Metazoa > Chordata > Actinopteri > Osteoglossiformes > Mormyridae > Mormyrus > Mormyrus lacerda. The sequence continues at coordinate 4,087,259 of JAABNX020000151.1, forward strand.
CTCGACGGTCCTCCGACGGGAGTCCTGGTCCGACCTCGATACGAAAACGGGCCGGATGTACTTGATGAGAGCTGAAAGGGAGAAGAGAGGGAGACCACAGTCATCACGGGCGTCTTAGTGACTCTGGTTGCAAATAGTGACCGTCTCACTTATATTACATCACTACTCTGATGTGCAATTACTCAACTCTGACAGCTAGAATTCAAGGCCTCAAGTAATGGGCATGTCAGTTAATGAGGTTCAGTTCATGCAGTTTGGGGGGGGGGGGGTAAAACATAATTAAATAGACCTAGTAAAAAAAAAAAAGAACCACAAACTCGCAAACCAAGCCAGCTCAGGCCAGAAGCCACATTTCCTATATCCAAGCAGGAGGGTGTCATGCTTTGATTGTGTCAGACACAGAAAACCACACTCCTTCCTACACAGAGAACCAAACTCCTTCCTGATAACGACACAGCTTGTTTAGCAGGAAGAAAGTCTCTGTATTTATTTGGTGGATTCTAATCAACAAGCAGGTGCCAACCTGGCTAATCCATGAAGTCATAACATTAATTACGGGCTCTATTTTTCCATTGAGGTCATCTATTTTTGTCAAATCCTGCATTATTATTGGTTTTGAAGAACTATTTCCAGCACAGAAAGCAATCTAAATAGACACTATTTCAGGCAATAAAAAAAATGCCATGCATTTCTGAAACTGACATATTTTAAACAGCAAGCGTGCACACACACGCAAACACACGTGCACCGAGACAGACTGTGTTCTGTATTACTGAGTGCAGCACATTTCCATAGAAAGGCTATCATATGACCCCTAATGACCACAATCACGTGTTCTATAACAAGCATGGCTGTCCTGGCTTGTATGTTATTTTCCTTATAGGAATATTAACCCTGAAGACTGATAGGTAAAACTATTTAAATCAAACAAACAATCAGCCCACTTCCTTCCCCTGGCTGGTGAGCACCACACAAAGCAGCTGCACGTCTTCCGTGCACACAGGAGTCAATCCACTCCATCTCTCGCACCACCCCCCCATTCCTTCTCTTTCCCGTAACCCCGAGGCCTGAAGCCGCCGTCTGATCTCAGGCCTCCCTGCAAGGTCCCCTCACCGGGCTCTGCTGATTGGATGTGTTACACCCATCATGTGACAGCCTTGCTGACAGGCTCTGCAGCTCCCAGAAAGCCGTCTGTCAGCAGGCCCTCGGGGATCATGCAGCTATCTGGACAGCACGGTAATGATTCAAACTTATAGGAACGTGTCTGGCAGGGCACAGATCATGGGGGGTGCAGCAAGTACCAGCGGGCAAATTACAGAGGTGGGGGGAGCTGCCACTCAAGGAATTATGCCTCTTTTAAATTACACAATACTGACACTTCCTGTGGGTTTTAAAATAGCCATACACCATGCCTACTTGGTATCCTCAACAAGCCCTGGCCATGAGGTAGTGACGGATGCCACTTTTTATTTGGGAAGTCCTGCTTCGTGAATTTTAGACGTGGTAACAACCAGCCCGGTGTCACAATTCCCCAGTTCGAATCCAACTGAATGGCACAACATGACAGTTGGTGCAGTTATACCAACTTGGTAACTAGAGTAACTGGTTCTTTGTTGCCGTCGCGGCCAGATGTGGTTCTCCATCTCCTCGACTGGAGACAAACGAGTACCATCTTAAATCCTACCAACCAGAATGTTCTTCGGCTTGGAATAGTAGCTGCTCCTACCACACACCGCCATCAGCGATGCGCAAAGTCGATAAAGGCTTCTGAGCTGCGGAGCACGGCAACCGCTAGAACTTTGAGGACGGCTAAGGAAGCTCATTCGGTGTGTGTTGATTTGAAAAGCAGACGTGCACGAGGGGCACCGGCACACTTACTGCCCCAGACTGGAATGTCCTTGCTCTCCGCCTTCATCACGATGGAAGCCATCGTCATGGTGACGGGAATGGCATCAAAGTAGGAAGAGTGCGGAGCGAGCGTGAGGATCGGGGCGTCAGCTGGTAAAGCCTGCTGCCCCTTCACAGTCATCCAGTGAAAGCCCCCAGCAAACCACATGGCCCGCATGATCGCCTTGAGAATGACATCCACCACCCTGTCACCAAAGAAAGCCCACAGACACAAAGAGCAAATCACTTAAGAGCCACTCATGTAACAGCAAGGGTTTAAAAATTATTCAATTACATTTGTGCATGTTCACACAATAATTAAAAAAAACAAACATGTAAAACATTTAAAACGCCACATATATACAGGTAGTTCTGTAATTTTCAAACTATGACCACACCAATGTGCAAATGATCCTAGGTTAAAATTTCCTTTGGTCCATGCAAATTTCATTGATGTGCATTTCGTCATAAGAGCTGCCAGAGTACACTGCAAGTGCAGCCCAGAACGTCTTGTGCATGGGTGCATGTCGACTGCCGGTACGCGAGGCGGTGATTGACTGGCTGTTTCCAGTAAGCACGATGCAGAAGAAGAGTAGGCAGCCACGTGTACAAGTCAACATTGATGGAGCAGAAAGACACAAACGGCAGCGAAAATTTGCTGAAAAAGGAAAAAAAAAAAAAAAAACATCTCCAAATCCCGGGGCGAAGAAATACGCTTGATGTGTCCTGGAGTGCAAGAACACTACATATACGATGCACTTCAGTGTTTTTGAGTATTTGCGGACAACGTTTAAGTTTTGGTTCATTTTGTCACATTACAGTTCAACTATAAAAAGGTTTACCCAGTTCACTACGCAACTTGTACTCGTGTTTGCTGCAATACATCTGCCCTATACTGGTCTGGTAGAATATCATTGCTGCACAGATGCACAGTCAGTGACGTGTGTGTATTTGCACAAGAGTCTGGGTGCACAATCGTAAAGACATGCAGAAAAGTGAAGTATGAACAAGACTTTGATTTTACACAAACTATAATGTGAACTTGCACGGAGTTACATACTTAGTTATATACTTCATCTTCTACCAGAATGACTAGGGTGTTAAAGGCTGTTCGACACAGTGGCATTAAAGATATTTTCGATTCCCAAACATTTCGGTACTGGTCTAAAAATGGAAGGCATCAAATCACAGCTGCTGTGGACAATACAAATAGTGAGCGAAAGAGTGGGAACAGCAGGGAGATCTTTTTATTAAACCCCAGCATGGCACTAGGCGCACACACTGCCACGTTTCATGTGAATAAAGTCAGCTGTAGCGATCTAATTCAGGAACAGTGCAAGTGTGATATAAAAAAAAAAAAAAAACTTTTGTTGACAGACACAAGGCTGCACTTCTATTCCACACAAGAAGGTGGCAGTGAAGAGCAGAATTAGTCCCCAGGCACATATAGAGATGACCAGCAGGTGACTCAACATCAGCACACTGTAGGTCACAGTGATAGCATTAGAGGGGCCCCAGGCCTAAAGGCCCAGGTTAGTATGACTCACCTTCGCCACCAACACTGCGGCTCCACCGCTTCCTCAGAACGACCGACGGTGGCGATGAAGGCGAAGGGCCAGGCCAACAGCATCATGAAGGCGGCGAAGAAGAGGCGGACAGGAAATAACGTTAACGTCATGACGGCGATCTGCAAAGGAGGGAAAAAGACACCGTTACTGCTCTGAGGAGAATGCTGGAAAGGGTGATCACGAGATCAATGGATGTGGAATACGTTGCCGCGACTGTAGTGTTATGAGCAAGATGTATTGTTTTTCACTTGATGGGATTGTGGTGCTTAAAGCGTTGATAAAGGCGAAGTAATCTGAAGTTCTTCTGATGATTCGAATCAAAGGTAGCCGCATAACATGGCCTCAGATAATGGGTATAAGATACTGATATCCTTTCTAAAAGCCTATCCACCTGACAAGACTGGATGCTGGACATAAAATAAAATAAAATATACTGTCCCATCATATGTCCATGTATCTCTCCACCAGTTTCCCCTCTGACTTATCTAGATAACGTTTTAAACAAGATAAGACATATAAGTAAGCCAGGCATGAGACATTTTCGGATGACACTGATGTGAAAAGTAGTTCAGCAGATTCTGCCCATTACAATTAACTGCCAAAAACTGTATCTGCGAAACCTGACACACATTAATTATTGACAAGGTCTATGCATAAACCATTACCCCTACATCGCTTACCAAACCTGTTGATTGATCTGTAAATTTTAAAACCAAAACCTGGGGAGGGGAGGGAAAAAAAAAAAAAAACACTGACAGCCAACACCCAAGGATTATAGCAATACCTATACTGCATTACCAAAGTAAACCCTTTTTAATTAGTGGAATCATCTAATTAAAGCCAGCCAACTGCTGACACACACTGACATGCATGCACCAGCACCTAACAATGAAATACAATAGGTCACAGTGAAAGAGTCAATGACTTTCAATGAAGCACCATTATGGAATGCCATCTTTCTCACAAGTAAGTTAGTCAAATTTCGGCCCTGCTACAGCTGCCCTAGTCAGCCGGAAATGGAGCGATTGTGATGTGAAACTGTATACGAGCAGCAGTTCAACTGTACAGTGGGAAGCCATACAAACTCACAGAAAGGGGCCATGAACAGTGCGCAGAAATCACAACCTCAGCTGGAACCCTTACTGTGGAGATCCAGCCTGTCTCTGTAAGCAACATCAGTGCAAACACTATTCGTCTAGAGCTCAACATGGGTTCCCAAGATACAAGCCTAAAAATCACCACGCAATGCCAAGCTTTGGTTGGAGTTGTATAAAGCTCGCCACCACTGCATTTTGGAGCAGTGGAAACACACGCAGGGATGACTCTTGCTTTGCAAAATGGTAATCTGACAAGCTAGTCTGGGTTTGGCTGATGCCAGGAGAATGTTACCTTCCTCAATTCATAATACATTTTAACTTTGGAGGAGGAGGAACGAAACTAGGGCTGTTCGTGGTTTGTTCCGCTGCCTTTAAGGGAACCTGTAATGCTACAGCATAGAATGGTATTCTTGACAGGTCTGAGCTTCCTAGTTTGTGGTATCAGTGTGAGTAAGGGCCTTTTCTGCTTCAGCACAAAAAGCAAAGTCTGTTCAGAAGTGGTTTACTAAGGTGTTGATGGAAGAAAGTGATTTGCCTGTGGAGAGCAAACTGCAAAACTGACAGCAGGCCAGACCTAAACGACCAAGTATCCAACCTCACTAATGCTCTAATGGCCAACCGGCAGCAAATCCCAACACCGACGGTTCAACATCTAGTAGAATGCCATCCCATAATAGCAGAGGCTATTATAGCAGCAAAAGACCAAATTCATATTTTTAATAGAGCTGCCATAACTACTTGATTAAACTCAATTACAAAGAAAAACTCACATCGATTAAAATGGCTTTGATTACTTAGCAATATGGCGGAAGAAAGACGGTACATAACAAATGAGGGTCCAGACAAAGAGCTGAAGCCTCAGTTGTGTGGAAGCACTTCACATTAAAAATGAACGAAAATGCAGTAAGTCAGTACTGCAAAGCAGAACTTAAATATCACAACAGTACAACTGCAATGCAACTACATCTTAAAAGGCGGCATTCAGGTTTGACAAGCTCACGACAGGTTAGCCACAGACAAATGCTTATTAGCCCCTTGGACTAGCTTAGCTCGTCTTTGTCGTCACTTTCACTTACGTTAACATAATTTAACGTATTCTATAATTTCTATATCAAAAAATGAACGCTTTTAAAACGCCAGTCATCTATACGATATGGTGCATGACCTTCCTTTGTGAACATTCTGTGCGTTTTGAGTAAAGGCGTAATGATATAAATGATATAAAAACTGGACATTTACTCGGACACCGCTTACTTTCGCTTAGTGTCATCTCTATGAAATCCAAAATATTTCTGTACAGCAGAAGACAAATGCTTTCGTTCTGGTTCAGTTTTATCCTCTGTCATTTTTGTTACATTTGTCAGAAATATGCCATATTATGAGTGAGTCAAACAGCAAGGACAAGAATGTGTATGACTGGCTGAGAGATCATGCTCAGAGATCAATGCAAAACCAGGAGCGGCAAAAATAAACTTTTTTTTTTTTTTTTAAAAAACACATACTAAACATTGAAACAGAACCATCATTAAGATTGCGAAGCTCGCAAAATTTTAGTTTCCTTCAACGGTAAAGATGTTGTAGTGCAACTTGTTGATAGTCTTAACCCAGCTCAACCAAGTGGTCTTTGCAATGTGACAATCGCACAGGAAGAACTTGCAGTGTTGATATTACCATTGTGAACCGTTGCAAGCCTAGCACAATGACACAGTGGGTAGTGCTGTTGCCACACAGGACCGCTTTGTGTGTGTAGAATTTGCACGTTCTCCCCAAGCGTGTGGGTTTATGCTTTGCTCTTCCAGTTTCCTCCCACTGTCCAAAAAACACAACTCAAGTAACATGGAAACATTTAAATAGACCATGTGCCCTGCATTGGGCTGGTGCCCCGTTGGTTCCTGTGTCATGGGTCTATATATATATACAGCCGAATATGTGCAATATATATAAAGCCCAATGCAGGGCACACCGTCATTTGCACATAATCTATTTAAATGTTTCCATATTACTTGAGTTCTGTTTTTTGGACAGTGGGAGGAAACTATATATATATGCACATATTGGGCTGTGCGATATGACCAAAATCTCATTCCCCGATACAAGTCATCTCATACCCCGATAGGACATATACATCACGACTGCACCTCATATTTGCGGATTTATTTTTCTAGGGATCAGCTGCTGTATGAATTGGACAAAAATCCGCAAATAAAAAAAAAGTAAAGTCACAAATGTTGTGTGATCCATAAATGCACAAAACCATTCTCACATGTACAAATCGCTCCGTATTTCTGTGGATATTTTACACAACGCAAATAAAAATACATATTTGTGGAAACTATGGGGGACAATGAACACCATGTAACTTTTACATGTGTGTTTTTATACGTATTTATTAATAACTGCACTTTGTCTATTCATCGTCATGTACTGTAAACAAGACAGGTGGGCTATCGAACGTGCAGTGCACATGCAAAAACTGAAACAATTAAAATTTGACCGTAAAGAAACCTGGAAAAGGGTGTTGCTTGATTTTGTTGAAAGATATTACAGCTAGAAAACTGAATATAAAACTCACTATCACGGTGTCATGGTTAAAGTTTAAACGTGAACCCATTTATTAGTATTCTCGCTTGATGGCATATGTGTGGATATGCGGATCGGTTCTGGAATATTCTGAATATGCAATGGCATGATCAATAAATGTTGCTGTAAACAAAGTACTCTGCAACAACATGAAATAATAGAGCATAATATGAAACAATAGATGTTTTTATTTCATCATTCGATATATATATATATATCATATCACATAGCCCTAGACACACACACACAATTACCCTCCGTTACTCACAGGCAAGGCTTTGATGCATTCCCCCAAAACACACAAAGCTCCTGCAACGTGCTATGTTATCGTACACAAACACTGCAGTGAGCACTGTGGCAGTGACATACAGATATAAATCTCCAGCACACACTGTTATGTAACAGCAGCACTGAGAGTCCGAGTCCTTGGCCGATTGCTTCTACTCAACTCTTGAGTTCTATAAGTGGCATGCAGGAAGGGATTTTGTTGCTTTAAATATTTGAGTTCAATGACCCAAGAGGAGACATCCAGCCTGGAACAGATGCAGTGTATGAAGGGGAAGGATTCACGCTTTCCACAAGCGTACGGACTGAACAGCAGACACCGTGCTGGTTACAGGACCTGCTCGCTGGACACGCAGGTATAAAACGCCAAAAAAGTGAGCTAGGGGTGGGAAAAGACATGCACTTCGAACATTAACTACTTTTCAAGAAAAGCTCCTATTAGGACATTTTTGTTCCAGTTCGAGCTGGAACTGCATGTCAAATTCATCAGCCAACAAAACACCTGTATTCTTCTAATCTGCACATTGCTAACCAAATCAACAACATGTTTAAACAAAATCTGCACATTGAGTGGATAAACCACCATATCCCTGTTTTCACTACCAAGTCCTGGGGATAACTTAGCTTTCACCAAACATCAGTTAGACCAAATTGTTTGGAGACATTTTTACACAGAGAACACTTCGAGGGCAAAAAGACGACACAGCAAATAAGACAAAAAGAGGACCTTGTACTATACTGTGATATATAAATAAGGAAAAATCTAAAGCATACTTGAAACACTCAGAGCTCATGCCAAGTGTTGACCAGATCAATGCTGTAAAACTGAAATGTGGTATACTGTAATTCGGAAGATGATATGCTACAGATGAAATACATATTTTCTACATTCTCTCACACTGAAGACTTATACAACATTTCATCTGCAGTTTAGAAAAATGCGCAGTTCTCCAAAGTTAAAAATCCAACTGCCAATATAACACCTGACATACAACCTATATCAATATATCAGTTAACATATTGATATTGGTCAACGTGTTCAAAAATCAAGATAGAGGAGAAAGAAAAATCCACATTGGGGCACCACTAACAGCTGAAAAAAAGCAAATATTGAATTAAAAAAGAGGAAAAACATGAAGTGACAAAAGTGAATTATCAAGCAGTAAACTCAAAATGGGTGACAACTGAGGTCAAAGTAAAAGTATAAGACCCAGAAGATATCTCCCATAAATAGGCAAACATTCAATTTTAACCAGGATTTTTTTTCCAGTGCAATTCTTAGTAAATCTGTTGCCTACAATTGTGGATGTGATTAACGTATGCCCTTTGAGTTGATCATTTCAACAATGCCTGAGAGAAATCTGTCTGGGATCTCCTTGCTAACACAGAGACTAAAGCACTCTCGACAAGACACACCGTCTACCGTCATACAAAGCAAAGAGCTCATCTTTCCACAAAAGCGTGAATGCAACAGTGACGTCTCAGTCAACAAAGGGCATTCTCATCATGCCTTTAAGCTGTAGCAATAGGACAAAAGATTAGGAAACCTGAGGCATGCATTTGACGTAATGTCAAACCTCAAGGATCATGTTGCACACTTACACGTTTTTTTTTTTATATTATCCATTGTTACAAAAGGGTGAGGCCTTTCTGAACAATACATAGCCTGGCTGATGACTTACCTCTCCCCCAAATATTTTAAAACAAATGTTACTGATTTTCTAAATTTGTTGCGGTATAATGCACATGCTGCAACTGGCCTGATATATTTTGAACTGGCTTCATTCACACAAGTGTGTAGACGACAAAAACACAAATAAAGGATGGTAAAACTCACAGATTCACATCAGTGCGGCACAGTTCACATTGTCACTACCCCATTTTTTATTTTTTATTTTTTTTAAAGTGTGCACTAGATACTTCATATTTCATAAATAACTTTAATGTACACACACATACATATAATATGAATGTGTGTATGTATATATAGGTATACATATGTATATCTCACACACTATTTTTTCCATAAGAAGTTTCTTAAAAAGTGTTTTTGGGGTATTAATAGGGATGTGTCACTAACCAATTCACAATCCTTATTAATGGTTACAGTCAGACGTAACAATGCTATGAGTCCAAAACATTTCAAGGAGTATAATGCCAAGAAGTTATTAATCATATACAAGCACCCTGACTTACGCAATTCCTTAACTTTTAAAAGATTTTTGTTTTGTGTATAAATACAGCTGCATATATCTTTATGATGAGCTACAGATATGGGATCCAAAATAGGAGTGAGTCAGCAGTACAAAGCAGCATTTATCCTCACATTTAATACAGTTGAGTTACCAAAATGCTAACGTTTGCTAGGGTGGAACAAAGGAAGAGACTGAACTGTTAAGGTTGAAATGGCTACTTCCCCATTTCAAAATGTCACACATTCATTCACTAACCACTGACACAAAAATACACACATTGTCACAAGAAGCAGATGTGCAAATCTTCAAAATTAATATGTTATAAACAAAACTTACTAGTAAAATGTGAGAATATATCATGTGCATTCACGGCCCTATTATGTCTATTGAGTGTTATGATTCACAGAGGCTTGGAAACAGTCTTCATCTTTCTATGAAATTCTGTTTAAAAAAACAAAAACTTAGGGCTCAACTAGATGAGCAACATTCCTGCAAAAGCTCAGAGGGCTCAAGAAGATCGAAAGCCGCACAGCTAGAGTCAACAGTCATTTGCAGCCTTTTGCGGGTGCATTTAGCCCTTATGGTGAACTCAAAATGCCAGAAAGGTTTGCAAGTACAGTTTCACTGCCCCAAAACATAGCAGAGAAGAGGGCTCACGTGACCTTCCATGGGGACTGATGCAGAACCAATGAGGAGGACCGACACCTTGGCAGAGGAGGAGGGACGCTGGAGAGGGCATCTAATTACAGAGTAAGAATCATCCTGAATTACACCTTAAAGCCCCACAGAGAAAGAAATCTGCAGGCTGAATTCAAGTGCAAAGGCTGATATCGTTAACTCCATTTCAGACTATTTACATTTCCAACAGCTTAAATAGCCTCAGCAGTAATATTACTGCATGTTTGTCATACAGTAAATGATCATGTTTTATAAAGCGTGCAGATTCCCCTCCCAATGGCACCATTGACAAACCAGACACCAAGTAAAAGCACATCTGTCAATGTCCCCTTAAGGCATCAATGTGTGTGTGTGTGTGTGTGTGTGTGTAAGAACTGAGGGGTATCCCCCCAGTTTAAAAATACTGCATCAGTACCTAAAATTCATTCTTGGAAACAGGGGGAATCCTACTTATGTCACAGTCAAAAAAAGAGTTATTCTAACCCAGTGGTTCTCAACCTGCGGCCCGTCACAAATGCAAATGCGGCCCGCGATGCTGACCACGTAAAAAAAAATA
>JAABNX020000151.1:4128064-4148280 GCA_015163995.2 Mormyrus lacerda
CTATTTCCAGATAAACCAAGGATTTTTAACTTAATAATAGGGTTCCCTCCATCTTCCAGATGCTCATCCTGATCAGGGTTACATGGGGTCTAGAGCATATCCCAGGCTACACAGGGTTGGGGTCCACCCTGGACAGGATGTCAGTACATACACACGATCACAACAAGGTAAACCATGTTCATTTATACAGCTCAATTCAGAATACAGGCAATTCAAAGTGCTTTACAAAGGCTGAAAGACACATTTAAATACAAGATATTAAAATCATGTTTAAATGACAAAAAACCTTAAAGCCAAACAAGCAAACAAATAATCCACTGAAAAGAAGTTAAATTTTAGTGACAGTGTACGACGAAACTGATTTAATTTATTGAAAAGCTGCGGCAGTCTTGATTCTGGGAACACTTAGTAGACCTCTCTCAGATAACCTCAGGAATCTGGATGCTTCACAATGTTCAAGTAAATCATGAATGTATTTAGGCCTGGGACCATTTAGTACTTTGTACATACGTAATAATATTTTAAAATGAACTGTGAGATGTACAGGAATTAAGCCACAGCAGTGATTTATGGAGCAGTGTGACATGGGCCTGTTTGCTTGGTGTCAGTGAGGACTGGATGAGCTATAGCTGTCTAATTGTTCTTCTGCCAATATCTGCAAAGACACCATTACAATAGTCTAGCCTGCTAAAATTAAATGCACAAACAAGCTTTTCTGTATCTCGTTCTTTTATTTCTTGCTGTTTTTAAGGCACTATTATGCTGATTTTTACCTGCCTTAATGTGCCTGTTGAAATTAAGGTCTGAGTCCAGAACTGCAGCAAGATTCCTGGCTTGATTTGTAGGTTTCAGTGTCATGGATTCAAGGTGAGCAGTGACTCTTGTTCTTTCTTTTTTGGGGCCAAAAACAATTATTTTAGTTTTTCTGGGTGAATCTAACGGACTTTAGTAAAATTGTATACTGTACTGTAAAGTTGTGTGTCATCTGTATATTTATGGTAAGAGATGTTATGGTGTTCCATAATCTGAGGAAGGGAGAGCATGCAGATGTATGTATGTAATCAAAGAGGACCAAAGATGAACCTTCGAGTTATTTGGAATCACTGTGATAATTACCAATTGACACAAAGTAGCCCCTATCTTGTAAATATGATTCAAACCGATTTAACACTATTAGAAAGTCCGACCCAATTTTCTAGTCTGTATAGCAGCATCTTATGGTCGACTGCGTCAAACACAGCACTGAGATCCAGTAATTCCAAAACTGAATTTTTTTGACTTCACTGCTTATATCCAGGATCTCCAACTCTGGAGAGTTACCATCCAGTAGGTTTTCTATTCTACCTGTTTTCTGATGTGTCACACCTGTTCCTGGTATTTACCGGAGAACAGGTGTAGCTCATCAGAAGTCAGGTAGAAGTGAAATCTTTCTGGGCAGTAGTTCTCCAGGACTGGAGTTGGAGACCTCTGGCTTAGATGAATGTCATTTAAGACCCTAACAAGGGCAGTCTCAGTGCTGTGGAGTGGTTGAAATCCAGACTGAAAAGTATTAAAGTAACTGTTTTGCACCATAAAAGAACAAAGTTCTTTGCAATTGGGTTTCCTAAAAGAGGTAGGCTTGCTATGGGCCTATAGTTACTTATTACTGAGGCATCTAGGTTGGGTTTTTTAAAAAGAGGTTTGATAACTACAGTCTTCTGGGCACTTGGAAAAAGACCTGACTGAAGAGAATTAGCGACTATTTGTAGCACATCTGATGCTACACAATTAAAAACATCTTTAAAGAACCATGTAGGCAGAGAAAGAACCATCAAGGCAGCAGATAGTAGGCCTAAGGTGTTTACCAGCAGATAGTAGGCCTAAGGTGTTTACCATCAGATAGTAGGCCTAAGGTGTTTAACAGCAGATAGTAGGCCTAAGGTGTTTACCAGCAGAAAGTAGGCCTAAGGTGTTAACCAGTTTCTGTGAAGGTTGCATGGTCTAAGAGTTGAAAAGTTTACTAAAGCGGTCTTAGACAAAAGCAAGGGTTACACTGACATTTTGCCCAAGATTTAATTACAAACTGTTTGTCTTGTCCTCATAATTTTATCTTTGAAAAAAGAAACAAAGTTATAGCATGATTTAGTGGATAACAGTTCAGGAGGATGCAATACTTTGTCAGCTTGTAAATATTAATATTATTAATATTTCTTAATATTTTTACAGAAAAAAGACCCCTGCCCATTTCAGTTCTATGATATAGAAAGTCTGTCTTTATAGATATCATAGTGAATCTAGAGTTTGTTTTTTTGCCACTGCGCTCTGTCTTTTCTACACTCTTCTTTTTGAGCATTTACCAGGGTGGCATTTCTCCATGGTGCCTTTTTCTTACCAGAGACAACTCTGACCTTCATGGGGGCATCAATAATGTTTCGAACTTTAGTATTGAAACTGTCCACAAGATTATTGACAGAGGCTGAAGGTAGAGCCGCTGTGGGTGTCTATGCCTGGTTAAATAATGCACACGCGTTTTCATTTATATAGCATTTCTGATTATGTCTGTTTTAGCTCTGCTTTTACCAGCAGAGATGGTCATTTTAAAGAAAACAAAAGAGAATTTTAAAGAAGAGTAATGAGTGGAAACGGCAACATCAGTCACTCTGTAATGTTTACACCTTTGGAAGTAATTAGGTACCTTTGTACTACAGGAGGAAATAGGTTCTGTGTCCTGGAAAGAGGGCAAGATCCTGCCTGAATCTGTCGGTCAGGGGAAATCAGTGCGATGGTGCTGCCTTAGATTCTGCTGCCATGGAGAATGTAAGAACATGACACGGCAAGCCGGACAGGCTGTTTATGTGGAGGGGGGCAAAGCCTTCCGTTCTGGACGAGCTACACAGTGCACAAAGCCAGCCGGCGGCGACCCCCAGTAGCCTGAGGACTATGCAATAAGCTGGGACGTGGAGTGCCATTGAAAATGGAACCGTGACAAGCTGAGGTAAAAGCTAACAGCAGGACGGGAAGGAGAGAGGCCTAGTACCAGAGCAACGGCACTATATGCTTCCTGCTCCCTTAGCTGTAGGAATAGCTTATGGCATCGAGCACCCTGCAGCACTGGTGACAGAAATATAAAATATCGGCGCGTTGTTTAAATAATACAATGTTACTATTATTTAATGTAATGCTACATTGTAATACCTTGATTCCCCTATTCCATGCTATTTGCATCACTTGTATGTCGCTTTGAATAAAAGTGTCTGCTAACGAAACAAATATAAATAGATTAGCATTAACCACGAAGCCCTTCTTGAATGCCAGGTTGTTTCTGAATCGTTTCCCTCCTCTGATGTTTCAGAAATGAAATAAATAGTAGTGTAGATGATAATAGTTAACTGGTCAGCAGAACATACTGCTTCAGCGTCTCCTAAATAAGAAACGTATTTATTTAATACTTAGTGTAGTGATTGTTTTGCTGCCTGACAAGGGGTCCCCATATGTACGCTCATGGTCGGAGTGAAATCCTGCGCTTGTAACTGGACCAGAAAGCTAAGAAGACCACCAGCTGGTTAGTTTTTCATTATTAAATCCCGCAGGGTATTTTGTCTTTTTGTTTAGAGATAGGGCTAGCATCCGCCTTAAAGGGCATTTTAACTTTAATGTAGAACGGACACATTCATTTTGTAAGGGATGCATGCAATCAGGCTTGTAATAAAATCAAAATTAATGATCCAGCAGACCAGAAGCTAAAAATAGGGTAATGTGTAACTGATTAGATATGAACTAGCCGGAATGCTAAATGAACAGCTTTTCTACAAGTAATGTTAAGATGTAATTTGTCAGTTTTCTGAAAGCCTTTATCGCCAATGCATAGGTATCTACAAACTTCCATTAATCTCTGTCTCCTTTGATATTCTCTATAAAGTAGTATCAGCATCTTGGATTTTAATCTGTTTTGGGATTCGTGGGTCTTCAAGCTGATGCGCAATCTGTATGGCAAAAGTAGACACGGTAAAAAATAATAGCATAATTTACCAGCGAGCATTGCATTTCCACCTAACCAGCTTTATCACTGTAGTTCTCGTTCTACTTTTCTGCATGGAAGAAAGACCGCTTCCTCAAAAGCCCAAGGTTCTGCTTTTACATTGTATTTTTAGCCCAAGGCAAAATTCTTGAAGTCTGACAGGCCGACTGAAGTGCTTTCAGATGGTGAAATGCTGTACTGAACACAGCTGCTTGTCCGTCAATGGTGATCATGTTCAGAACATATTTACACATAAATCTTAACATTTCTGCAGGTCGGAAATTTATCATGTGGACTGACAGATTTCACAGTTCTGTTTCGCATGTTTTCCACACTGAAAATAACTTACATTAATTGTATCTATTGAATTATATGTTATACTTTATTGCATTCAATTGTATTTAGATATATTTGCTTTCATTACCTTCCCTTTAGCTGTAACTCTATTGATTGTTTTTTTTTCAATAGCTTGTATTAATAGTGAAAATGGTTTAAAATGTATATGTTAAATTTGATTTAATTTATTTTCTGTAATGTTTTAATTATACCAATCAGTGGTTCCAGTGTTTGTCAGTCGTGTGAAATCTTTGTAAATTTGGATTGTGAAAGCAATATTTTTTTTAATATCCTAATCATTCATCTATATTAACCGCATTCATTCATAAAAACTAAGGTTTCAAAACTCCTGTTGGCAGCTTGCACTATGCATATTTACCGTATCTCAAAGCCTGCTCCTGTTGGCGCACAATCTAAGGGGAGTCAAGCTTTCTTTTTTTTTTTTTTTTTTTTTGGTCCCAGTTGACAAACGCTGCTTTTCTGGGACTGCCGTGCCATCTGGTTTATCCACATTCCTTTGAAGAGAGCCGGCACTTTGGAAGACGGCCTCGGTCGACAGCGGTTCAGTAACCGAAGCCACACGTTGTGCAATGTCAAGCTGTTGTAAGACAAGGGGGACCTCCTCAGCTAACACAAGCGCGGGACTGCCCTTTCACATGCCTGTCTGCAACAAATACCCACAATCTGTAATTCTGAACAGGCCGAAATATGCAAATTCTGTTTTTAATAGAGGCTGAGGAAAAAGGGTAAAACTCATTTTTGGTATCAGGTGTGCCTTGGGGCAGAGATATGTCAATCAATGATCCTTGAAAGAACCTTACTTGATGGTTTGTAGTACATTGAACATCAAGTGTTGCTACCTGTGACCTTTTATATCAGTTGCAAGTGCAACGCTTAATACAAAGAGCATTGGTTTTTTTTTTTTCTAAGAATCCAATACAAACCCACTTACTCAGAAATGTCACATTGGAGAAATGATTCTGGTCCCTGATACCTACACAAATTCATGTGCACCTCGTCTATGGAAAAGCATAGCTGTAATATTCGGGGGGAAAAAAAACAAAGTGCATATGTCAGGTAACAGCTTTAAAATAGTATTTGTCTTCTAGATTATATTATAATTTAAAGCATGATTCACAGGACAGCAGAAGTCTGAGCTCAAGACTTTAGCTAATCATTTTCTCCATCTTCTGTTTACTAAAATCCACCCTGAATGTTGCCCAATTGCTGTTTGTATTATGAAAAAAGCAAGCAGCTTAAATTGAGATCGAGACATTTCCGCAAACAAGATTTTAAAAGACCTTGTAACGCTTCGGAAAACTTTGGTTTGCTAAGAATGGGACTGTGAAAATTTTTACGGCAGCCACACAAACAATAACAATCTTTTTATTTTGGCCGTATAGGATACACCCTGGGCTTTCCTGCTGGTGTTTTGGTGACGCATGCGTCCGCTTGACAGTGTGACTTTCCAGGGTAGGACTGAACGCTCTGACCTTGGTGTAGCGACAGAAATCCTGCCTGCCATTCGTCATTTCGGGGAGCCAGTGAGTGCATGCGGCAGAAGGACAACATCGTTCTCTGTACGACGAACACGTCAGCTCTCTGCCTGGGAAAACCTTCGTTTTTCCGGTATCGAGGCAAATCAGCTCAGTCTTTCCTAGCTTTGCCCAGCTATCGGCTCTGTGGAGAGAAAGGGGGTACTGGGCCTTTCTCTGCCCTGAGGGGGGGCTATATGGTCATTGGCAGTGACGGAGGGCTCTCCGTTGTTAAAACAAACAAGCAAAGAAACAAACAAAGAAAAGAATTCAAGTAAAAGTAAGTGAGAACGTGGGTACTTATCCGCTATGAGGCGAGATATGTGGACATTGGCAGTTACAGAGGACTCCGGACTGCGACAGGCTCACAGAATCATTTAAGAAAAACAAACAAACAAATAAATAAATGAAGTGCACCCACCCAGTGATGCATGAGGCCCTGCCTATGCTCAGTCCTGTTACATAGGTGAATGTCGGTTGCAGGTGGTGGGGGGGTTTCAGGAAACCCCTCTCAGGGTACATGGAGGAATCAGGATGGAATGCAAATGGATGACGAAGGCCAGGGAAAACAACAGATTATCACCTCGGTGCTATTGACCGAGCAGAGTGTCGGCTGACAGGAAGCACGGATCTACTCTAGTGCTAGAAGCTTGATAACAGGGGAAGCCCATTGACCTGCATTCCATTTATTATTTGGGGGTTATCCATGGTATCAGTTTCGGGGGGGGGGGGGGTGGGGGAAGGGTGGAAGATCACCACCAGTCAGTGCCCACCTCCCGCCACTAATGGGCTGTAGTTACAGCTATGCCCATCATATTCCATAAAACAGGGCTTTTATGGTTGGAGACTATAAATAAATCAAATAATACCAAATTTTGCATCAACATGATTCATATAAATGATCTTTTAAATTATATAAAGTCAGTAAGCCAGAATTAAAAATTTCAGTATATCAATTCATGAGTGACACTTGTTAAACCTGTAGAGTGAGATTATTTGAGATCACAAAATATCAGTGAGAAATGTGGACAGGATGTTTATCTACTTTACTTCTGTTGAAGTGCTACATTTAAAGTCAGTACTTTTACTGTAATTCAAACAAACAAGTGCAAATGGATAAGTCGTGCCATAGGTAATGAAATGCCATTGAAATGCCATTGGGCAGATTAACTGGCACTGAGCAGATGTGCGTGCTAATTTGAAACCCTTAATGAAGAAAAGCCTCCCATCGTAATCCAGGTTAAAGCAGCGCTTAAAGGAACATCACTCTTTTCCCTGGCTTTCACCTCTGACTGGCCGAACGGCAAGTGCAAGTCAGATCAGAGAATTTCCCCGACGCCACTTGACGATTGCAGACTGCAGTTTATCATTTTGACTCCCGGCTACTTGGTCTGATTCGAAAAGCTGCGCAAAGTCCCCCACCGCGACGGCCCAGCGACCTGCTGGGAGGCCCTCCAGACCAGTCTGTCCTCCTGCGAACCAGCCGTAGGACAAGTCTGGCTACTCCGTGTTCGCAAAATGTAAATGCCATCGACGTGAACAATTATTACAGCATAATATGCCTGTTGAGGCAGCTTTACTGCAATTAAACTGGACATTAAAGGGCAGGGAGGACGTTTGTCAACATGGCGCAATGTTCAACACGGACGAGTAAAGTAACAATTACAGCAAATGCGCGCTTGACACGCAGGATCAAAAAGTACACAACATTAGCGAAATTACCAATTTGGGGAGAACGAGCGGCTTGGGATCCGCGCCTGGCTGGGCCTCAAGCCGTTCCGTAACGGCCGCCGCTTGCTGGAAGTTTGCGAAGAGCCCCCTTCTCCGTCCCTGTCACTCAACACAACATGAAGCGGCGCCTCCCTCCACTGCACAGGTGCCGTTTCGACAATCCCGGGAACATCTGCGGCCATGACTCACATATCAAAGCCATGACACCGTTCTCATCTTTCCCTCCTCTGATGAAGGCCTCTGTTAGGCGCCATCAATATGCTACTGTAGCATCCAAGACGTGTCGTATTTCTCTTCGCTATATAAATACAATGTGCATTCATATTGCCGCACACACATATAAGAAGCATTTAAAAATGCAAAACAGTAAATATTGTGGTCTATTTCCACACCCTTTGCATCTATTTATTATTTATTGTTGTCTTTTATTGCACTGTTTTGCCTTTAAATGGCACAACTGTCCTGTGTTGCACGATTGTTGCATATTCACCTGTTCCCTTCCCTGCAACTAGGGCAGAAGAATTTCACTGTATCCCTCCGAACATGTGACAATAAAACATGAATCTTGAAGTTCAAAATAAACAAAGCGCAAAAAAAACCTCAAAACTGATCCACACCTTTTTAGTATTATTAACACATGTGATATTTTAGCTATCCTAAATAAATTAGTTCCACCATTTCCAAACAGTTCACTGTTTTTCCCCAAATGCCAAATCGCGGGTCTCTCTGAATGTGTTTACTGGACTGGAAAAGAGAACAAGTGGTAATTTCTGAGCTTCTAAATCAGAATCTGACAAATTGCTTGATATTTACACTGATTTCAAAAATGATCAACAGTGCAATAATCGTTGGAATGCATTTTTGTTATGGGCCGAGAAACTAATGGTAATTTTATGCCACCCAGCTGCATGCAATTCCAGCTGTTGACATTTGGTGGAGCTCTTGCTTTGTCATTTTCAACACTATGGAGGGCGGGAGCTGGGAAGAGAGGGGGCAGAGCTGGGAGCAGCGTTCCAGGATCAGTCACATCGACTGCCTAAGGACATGATGCAAGTTCTGCACAAAAGCCTCAAAACAGAGACTGGTGATGCTCAAAACTAGTTACCTATTATCTAAAAAGTCATTTGCATTGAGACTTTGGCCTCACTCATTGCAACATCCTGTGAGGTAGTAAATATTACTCTCAAATGCCGCTGCGTTGCTTCTTATATTTGTACATTTTTTGTGCAAATTAAAAGTAACAAATTGTTCATCCATCTTCTCCCAAACCTCAACAGCGTAAAAATGACCATTTTTGATAAATTTGACCCAAGATGAAAACTAAAAGTGTTCACAACAGTAAATGTGGTGTGGAGGAAAATAAAGAGATGGATTCAGTAGACACCTGTTGTCACTGAGATGCAGTAATTCTGCAGTAGTTTGCTGGATAGGCCATTTCTCAACACCTGGACCAGGGCTGTTGGAGGGCGGGTAGCTGTTTCTGCAGTCTTATTGTGATCCTAGCAGATTTACACACACGCACACACACACACACACACACAACCACACACACGCATATATGCTCTTAATTCTTGATATATATCATTCAGTAGAATAAGTTAGATGTGTAAAAAATTCACTAGTAGTTTATATAAGATATTTAAGGTATTTTGGTGTTAATGTATCACTCCATGAAAGAAAAAGAAGATGTCTTTTCTTATCAAAGCCAAGGTGAGCCAAAGGCTGTGTACAGAGTGCAAAACTAGTGTCCAGTCCATCACTGGGTTTATGTAGGTGGGGATTGTGGTAATTATGTTATTTTGCGTATATTATTAAAATATAATCACTATGTTGTATAATTTTGATTTTATTTCAACAAATGAGGCAATACATTTGGGAATATACAGTATACATAAAATATTAGTTTTGCTGTAAAAATAAGACCCGCATATTATTGATTCCTGACAGCTTCCTCCAGAATGTGATTCTTTACAGTCTGTAAAATATATAATACATGTAAGCTACTGTAAAATATCTTTATTTGTGAATGCTGTACAATTTTTTTTAAACATTATCAATAAGTAGACCTCATGTTGGAGTTGGAAAAACTAGCAATTTTTTATTTTTTTTTTGCTTTTGATAAGTTATGTCAAAAGCATGTTTGAGTTATGGGATAAAGTGTGCATTGTCGTAGGAAAACGGGAGCATCTCAGAAAAGCTCGCCTTTCCGGCATGCTTGCTGATTTCCCGGCGTCTTTAAAGCCTTAAGCCACGTTTCCTTGTAGCAGGGTTAGGGCACGGGGGGTGCGCTTACAATTTTAAGGCTCTGACACGGAGGATTTAGTGTCGTCCACTTCTTACTGATTACACGGGGCACAAGACAAAGGTATACAAGCCTAGCCAGGGCATTTATTTGCCTGTGAAGCAAGAGAAGTAATTGTGTGTGGAAAAAAGAGAAAAAGCGGCCACCTTCTCCCGGTTATCGCCAGCCAGACGGCCTCTTTCCCAGAGACGGAAATGCTAATCATCAATCTCGGCCGCGTGCTACGTCTCTGTTTAATAGCTGATAGGGCGTCTCCAAAGGCTCCATTCGTTCTTTGTTTAAAATGACATATAATGGGCCCGGCCTTATCAGTGTCTAAATGCATTTTCTGAGCTGTATCCCCACTAGGGGATATGGTCCAGTCTAATAAATACGTGCAGGATTGATTTTGAGCCTGGGATAATTTAATCCATCAATTTCACATGAAATGAATATGCAAAAGGAATTGGGTGTGTGTGTGTGTGGGGAAGGGGGGGGGGTGTCCACTTCAACTGTGAAAGACGGAAGAAGACAGGAAAACAGTGGGAAGAGTTCTTATTAACGTGAAACGGATTTGAGGGATGGGAGATTGCGGACACTATTCGTATCTGCCAGGACAGCCCAATACCTGCATAAATTGCATCTTTTCATTACATTCACTTTACTGCTAATAAGCGACCATCTATTTAGTTATGCTTACACATGATGTGCTTTGAATGGACGCAAACGAACGTATCCCCTGTCTTCTTGGTGTATTACCCGTAGGAATAATGTGACAGACATATTTTCCGTGGCGAGTCATAATTACGATGCCCACCAACAACCCGTTAACAAAGTGCGGCCAGGGCGGCGTGAAATTCGATTGTCGTGTCGAGCAGTCGTCTGGACTGGCCGGACGCTCCGGTGCTCCTCAGGCACGGCTGCCGTCGAGGCAAAGCAAATTCGTTAACGGTACTCTGACGCCAGGTAGAATTAGGGCCGGTGGCTAAACGTGATGGGATGCGATGAGATTAGCGCCATTAGCATGATGGATAAGCGCGGCCGATGCGTCGTTTTGAGGCTCCGTGGCACGCGACGTGATCTGATGTCAGGGCCCATCTCTCAAAAAGGAGAAGTGAATCGCATAAAGACAGTCAACCTGCTTCTCTTTATGCCTGTGGATTGGATTACACTCCATACGTATTCTGTTTATAGGGGTAAGCATGTGCACACATTTATACAAATATTGTGTTTGTTTCCAGCAATTAGTTATTAGCAGAAGGATAGAGGTCTTCTTGTTGCTGTTTGTGTTTTGGTAGGCCGTTTAAAAACAGTTAATAATGGTTCCCTTATAAAATAATCTTGACCAATTTAAATGTCAAACTATCCATCCATGCATCTTCTTGTGCAATCAGATTAACTCATTGTAGATCCAGGAATGAAGCACACAAAGATATTTCATGTATGCCACAAGGAGCTGTAATTCATTCATTCATATTTCTGCATATGGATTAAAGTCAGCATGCATGACTCAAAGGGAATTTCAGTATGAGCTTCTTACAGTAGCTACACCTGCACCTCTCTTCCGTGGTATTTGATAAAATGATAAACCATCTCTGTGGACTTTTTCTCCCATCTGGCTCGGTAGTGGGTGCGTGTGTCGATGTGGGGGGGTGGGTTATGAAGCACCCCTTTCCCAGGTCCTGAATGAGGGTCTACTTGAACTTGTAGATCAACGAGTTTCAGACTCCTCTGAGAATTAAATTACACAGGAATACATATGAAAGGGGCATCTGGATGAGCGAGGGGATGCAGGGAGGGTCCCGCTCAATGCGAGCCTTTGATCGGGAACAGAGGCGAGCGCGCCGTGGCTCAAAGCTCCCGGAAGCGTCCTTTCAGCGCCGTGGCGGCTCACATGGGGCATCCCGAAGTCATCTCGACAGCTTCCTGACATACCCCTCGCCCGCTACGCTTACGGTCAGCTTCCGCCTCTCGCTCGCCTGCCGGCAGACTGACGCTCAGTTCAAATTGCGATTAGCTGCTCCGTAATGAATCGACTCCGTGAAAGTGCAGGTGGAATCTGAAGTCCCATTGATGGATCGCTACGGGTGACCTTGGGGATGGGGGGGGAGGGGGATGGGGCACTCAATGCAATCTTTGAAACCTATCTTTCAGTACAGTACAGCACAGTTCAGCCCCGTTCAGTACACAGTCTTTGTTTAAATAAAAAAGATGCACAGATCCAGCTTCTTTTAGGACAAAACATCCATTATTTATGGATTTTACGCAAGTGTTGTTTGAATTTGGAAAGAAAGAACCCTTTAAATACCTACTGAGAGAGATTCTCCATACACAGAGAAATATTTTATATTAAAGGCAGATAACTTTTTAATCTAAAATCGGACCCATTCCTCTTTCTTGGTCAAACTTGGTGGCTCAGAAAGTCTAAACATCTTAGAAGCATAGATGAACACGAGGTTTTCATTTTAAAAAGATAGATGGGAGCTGGTAACAAGCAGTGTCCCAATGTTTCCCAGCAGATATACAACACGTTCTACTAATAATTCTGCAAGGCTCCAGCTTACAGGGCAAAGGGTTACACTAAAGGAAATGAAATCAGTATTACGCACAATTTATGTGGGATACTCAAGAATAATGCATGCATGATCTGAGCGCTGTTTTCCAGCCTACTGCACTATTATTGACTATTCATTTTTTCTGCTTGTCATTGATGTATGTGGTGGAAGAGCAGGCAATGCATATGTAACCTATAGCCCTTTAAATATACATTCACCAGAACTAAACCTGGCAATGATTTTGCCCTTATCTGCATTTGCAGGTTGGTAAGATCCATCAATGTTTATGAAACTAAGCCCATGTAATTCTGTTGCATTTGTCTAGAGAGCACGCATTGGGAACTTTTCCATTACACAATAAATATTGTATAGCAACATTTTAAATATTGCCCGCGAGGTGTTTTATATTATTTTTAGAGGATTTCCAAAATATGTTATGAGATAAGAAAGATAGAATAATTCTCCCCTATTTCACGGAAAGATAGCTAGGTTTTATTAATGACCTGCCATAGAAAGTGGATGGGTAATTAAAGTTTTTCCCCTCTTCCTGGCAGGACATTGGACAAATTTTGTTGATGGTTTGATAACCAAAGGACACTAGCAGAAAACAAAAAAAGGAAAAAAGAATGCTATTGATAATATAATTCCTCATTCGATTTGTAAGGGACAGCCACTACTATCAGTTAATTTCACCTGTGAATAGTTAATTATCCACCAAATGCATATGGTTAAGCCATTAATTAAATCTGACTTTGTCATTGGTTTAATTCCCTTTTTTGCATGTTTTATCGGAGGAAATCAGGTTTCAGGAATAAGAAACCAGTGTAACTACAGCTGAAATGTGTACTGGGAAGGCTAATGAAACAGTGGAAACTGGAAGAAGAGTATATCTGTAAATTATCTGTAAATTGTTTTTCTTTTTCCCCATGGTTTTATTATTTCTCAACATCAAAAACCTGGAAAGCATTGATACAGTTACAGAACCGTAATCAGCAAAGGACGATACAATGTGAAAATTCATGTTCTGAACGATGCTCATGAATCCCAGGGCTGATCGAAACGAAGAAAACACAATAAATAAATGTTTAAAAAATGGGTGTCCCCTGTATAAAGATATTTAGTGGACTGTGGTTTTTCATGGATTTTCTGCTTGAGTGCATCTGTGCATTAAGTTGAAACGTAGTGTAGCGCCTGCAGTAAGTACAGGAGGAATATACCTTAAGATATGCAGAGTACGCATGAAGCCATAATTATCATCGCAGTCAGCTTTTCTGTTACCCTTTGAGACACGGGTTAGGCCTCTGCACCCGTTAGAGACTATTTTGAATCCCTGGGCTGGCAAAATGATGCTGCTGTCGGGTCCTTGAGCAAGGCCCTTAACCCCCAAATACTGCAAGGAGTGTTATGGATGAAGAAAGCTGGTGATCTTTACCAAATCCATAGTGATCTCAACCATCGTGGCTTTCATAGCATAGTTCATAGTATGACATGGCATTCCGTCAGTATTGCAGCTCGTTGGACAGTCGATCATCCATCAGCAAAATCCACTCCAATGCAGAACTATCTGCTTCTGAAGTACTTGGTCTGCATAGCCTCAATCACACAGAACTTATAGGAAAAAATGGACAAAATGTTATAATGAAATGTTACTGGAATTCCTTTTATTTTTGAAATTGATGTCAAACCAAATGGTGGCTGTTTTTCGGGTGACTGAGATTTAAGGATAATTTTCTTTGGAGCTTTGGTTTGTATATCATAACTTTTCTATATTGTAATGTGCTTAACATCTTGAAAAATTCTGAGAAAAAGAAACATATGAAAAAACATTATGAAGGAACCTAATTCTCAGCAAGCAAACTCAAACCTTTGAATGAACTTTATAGACAGTATATCCATCCTTCTTTTATTATGTTTATGCAGAGGTGGAATTTTCCGGTCCAGAAAGTACAAATCCATGTTTCGACCAACCTGTTGCATACTCTGTGACTGCGACTCGTTATACTAATCTCATTGGTTGAAAAAAATCTTGGTCTGGATTTGTACTTTCCAACTCTTTGCTTATCCAGTACATGGTCATGGTGATCCTGAAGCCTTTTCCAGGGATCACAGGCCACAGTACATAGGTACAACCTGGATGGGATGCCAGGCCATCAGAGGGCACAAACACACACTGCGGGCATTAATTAGCTTAACAGCCAAAGACCTTTGACTGTAGGAGGAAGTTGGAGTATCTGGAGGAAGAGCATGTGACACAAGGGAGACATGCAAATGGAAAACCCATAGCGAAGGCTCCACCCCTTGAGGTGTCATGTGACAGTGTTATCCAATAAGCCACCGTGCCATATCATATATGCTGCCTTAAAACACTTGTAGGTGTGCAAGCATCTAAAGTTATTTATATAAAGTCAATCTTTTCAAAACATACCAAACCATAAATCTGTAAATTTGCAGATTATGTGCGCATGATTTCATTTGTCATGGGCAGGTGTGACAACTATATACACAATAAACTATGCACTGGGAAGTGTCCGTTTCCACATAAAATAAAATATGAAGAAGAGTATATTACATATGTCTATACTTCAGTGAAATCCTACACTTGATCTCTTTTTACTATAACGGAACTATCACTTATGAACGGCGATCCAGTAGTGGTCAGTGGGTTAATATAGTATAACATACCCCAATATGAAGAGTCTCTCACAACCACACACTCATATACGGGTACTTCAGTTATATTTCTACCTTGATCTCTTCTTACTACTGTATAATGTAACTATCACATTCAAGCAGCCGTCTAGTAGTGATCAGTGGGTTAACACTGCATTTGACTGCTCCTCCTTTTAAGTGCCTCTTTTCCTGGTTTCAAGCATGAAAATTGGCTGGGGACCTGTGCACTGGATTGCGTTAACATTACACCCGGCGATTAACTCATCAAATAAAATTAAAGTTCAATGGAGTGTGCCGTATCTGACCAAAAAGCAGAACTCTCAGCTAATAGACCCAGCTTCCCCTTTCCACTCGTGTGCCTGAATGAGACTGATCGAAACGGACTGCTTATGAAGAGAGACTGGCATCGGTTTTTAAAAAAAAAAATAGCCAAAAGATGTATTAATGTTGAGCTGCAGCTTTCGGTCCAAGTCCAATTATTCCTTCGAAGCCATTAATACAATATCCATCATGGCAAATGTATGTGGTTGGGGAGGCTGAGATGCATTAATCCAGGCGGGTGGTGCTAAGTGTCTAAGTGTAATATTACCCATCCCTTGTGTGTTTTGCCAGACAGCAGTGAGCCTGTGTAGACAGATCCAATGTATACTTATCACAGAGGATAAGGAGATTATTGTTCAATCGAAGGTCGCCCTATCTTGACTGTAACCCTGACCTGGGCTCTCATCTTAATCTTTAAAAGCCCTGGACATCAGAAATCCCGCTTTGCGATTTCTCCCACCTTTTAGAGCCTGCCACAGGGGTCATATTGCACCTCAGAGTTCCTGAAAAGTTTGACGGCCTGAGGGAGGACGAGAGGGAAGGGCTCACACAAGGGCGTTTGAAGTTCTGAGTCCCGGTGTTTATCAAGCAGGAAATGTCAAGCGATCTGACGCGGGTGACATCACGGCAGCACCTTGGGGACCGAAGATATAAAAACTATCTGGACACGCTTGCTGATATGATTGCCTTTCGTGTTTTTATGTCTGTGTAGGATCTTTGCCGGTCCATAGGGTACATCACCGAAAAAAATTGGACTCTACGGGAAATCAAGGCAGCTTTGGCCACCAAGACCTCCATCTGAGGAAGTGATGTTATTTTGTCAAAGTCTGGACAGCAGATAACCTTTAGTCACCTCGAGTTCTGGGTCCATAGCTCTCCTGCTTTTCCTCCATCAGTTCCCTGTCAGATGATGAAAGGGCCTTTAAGGGGTCTTGACAGGAAGTATGCCCAGTTTGCTCACGTACCTGTTTTGGGCCTGGTCACAGCAAAGCTGACTGCCGACACCACTTGTAAAGACTTGCAGACTAGACGTGTGTGATAAGGGTAGGACATGGGGTGCCACGCTGTTATGCTCCTTTCATCTGGGCTCTGAAAGTAATAAACCCTGCCGTGGCCTGTCTGTCTGCTGAACACAAGGTGGAGTCCCGCCATACTCAAAAAAAGAAACAAATCAACAATTCGGTCCATAAGAAAATATTTTCGATATCCAGCACTTGTAGTACAGTAGTACAACTTTCCTACCTTATGAATGTTTACTTTCAGTCTGTATTTACTCTGAAGAATTCATTCAAAGAGAATGAAAATAGCCTCAAAGACATATAGCATAGTAGAGACAATATTCAAGAAGCTTCTCGAGAACAAATTATCTTCTTCTAAGGCTGACACTTCTCTCACAGTTACCAAGGTTCATTTTAATATTGTTAATTAATCACTATATTTATTCCACTCTGTTATAGTGCTACTTATCATTTACATACACACTACACCGTGTATACAAACCATTGTGTCCAGCCTCCCCCCATTATTATGCTGTTCTACATTTTGCACTTTAAGTATTGTACGTACTGTGAAATCTCTTTCCTTGTCATTCGCTGTCTGTACGTTGCACCACCATGGTCTTGGGGTAATGTAAATTCATGCCACCATGTACCCGAATATGGATAGCATGACAATGAAGCCTACTTGACTTGACTCGATCGGTGTGGAATGCACAAAGGTTGGCCGTCAGCAGCCTTCAGAAGTACCTCAGGTAACATTCAGAGCTAATGAAGAAGTGTTTGCTCTTTCTCTGCAGCTGTGGTGGGAGGATGAGGTGACCTGCCTGCAGTTCTGTGTCGATGCTAAAAGATGTGTGCAGCCGGAAAGGCCCCGGCCTCAGCCGTGACGTGTTTCACGAGGGAACTGATGGTAAACCTGTCATCAGGAGTGAATCCTTCCATTCATCCATCCAAGTCAGATTTTGCACAAGTTGCACTTACCTTTACCTACCACTCAAGACACCTTATGCCGAAAAACACATAACCCAAAAACATACTAGTAATAGGTACTAAAGAATGCAAATTAAATAATCAGAATGATAAAGTGTAAATTTACTTACAGGCACATGTGGCCTTTTTGCATTAACGCGTCCATCAGTTCTATGTACTTAGGATATAGATTAACGCAAGTAGGTTTTATGTAAGTCGAGTGCTGCCTATACATGGATGTGAGGGGCAGGTTCTGAGTAAAATGAATATTTTCTAGGAGCCATTGCTGAAGGGGGGGGGCACTATGCTCTGGTGCTGTTTTGGGGGACATACTAAAGGGGGGGGCACTTGGGGGTTGAAATCCTGGCTCCTTCAAGAAGATCCCATGTGCCGTTTGGTCGCTGACCTCCCCTCACACACAGCCTATAAACAAGCCCCATGCAAATTTCTGCTCCTGTCTCACTAACGGCACTGAAGATAAGGGGGCCGGTTGTACAGCCTGCAGAGGGAGCAGCGAGAGGGGAAGGGAAAGCCCAGCAGGAGGAGAGAGTGAAAAAAGAAAAACACAATCTCGGGACGCTGCAGGACCAGCTGTTTCGCTCCTGCAGTTTAAGCTTAGGGTATAGTCTCTGATGTTCTTCTCATGCTGAACAGGGGGGTATCCATTTTCTTAAATCAGTTTCTTGTGCCCTGTGCATTCTGGGATAAGCGCCAGGAGTTATGTGACCATGTACTGGAAAAAATGGTTGGTAAATGGATGGACGTATGGAATGACTGATGCATGGTTGGGTGTTTAGAGCAAAAAAATGACACAGAATCCAAAGTTTTCACATCATTTTTTGACTGAAATTATACCAGGGACTGCTGGCTTTCTAAGACAGTAACCTTACGAATAAAATGAAATTAAATTAAACATATGACACCCTTTTGGGCTTCTCCTGGGAGCTTGGCTTGGTTCTGATCTGTGTTGATCGGGCACAGGGGATCTGAATGTTGAGACAGACAGAGAGAAGGCGGCGCCGAGTTGGACAGAGTGAGAGAACAGGGCTGGATGGAGGATCTCGACCCCATCGGCATGACACCGATCCAGGGGCGTAGGGACAGGACACGCAAGGCAGACAATCGCCTGGGGCCCCCAAGCTGGGAGGGCCCCCCCGATCTGAGCCGATTACATAGCACATTGCAATGACGCATCTGCTTTATTTGTGTATTGTTTTTCACAGTACAGTGAAAAAAGCAATTGTATTAAACTGTAATTGTTGATATTATTAATTTAGACTTCACGCTAAAATAATGGTCATAAATTTTAGCATGACAGGCAGGGTGTGTCGAGTGACCCCCAAAGTCCCTAGAATTGCCTCTGCAGTGATTGATTACTCTTCTCTCGTATCATCAAAGATATCTCCTTAGTTTTGGGGGAGAAATTAAACCATGTTTTATTTGTAGAAATATCGGTGCGTTTGAATTGTATATGAGACACACAGACATGTACAGGTGAGAGCATGGGGGCTGAGTACGGGGTCAGTTAGCACACAGCATCCTGGGGGTGGGGTGGGCGGGTTCTTAAGGCCTTGCTCAAGGGCCCAATGGCAGCATCACACAACCACCCCCCAGGGTTTAAACCAGCAAACTTCTGCTCACAGCCACAGAGTCCTAACCCATTGAGCCACACACCTCCCTTACAATGTATGTAGGGGTGCAGGACAGATTCTTAATTTACCCCTGGAATTTTTATATCAGGTTTTCGTTGCTTCCTATTGGCAAACTGTACTGTGAACACTGTTGACCGGTTCATCCCACCCCACTTCAAACCAACCCGTGTCCTTTTTTTAACAAGGTCATCTCCCCTGTGCTAAAGGATGGGCTACCTCAGTAAACAGCATACAAGGTTCTCCTCAGTCTAACTCACTTGATGTTCAATAAAAGATAATAGAGAAGGTAATTAGAGCAAGTGTCAGTTTAGATGTA
This sequence comes from Mormyrus lacerda, assembly GCA_015163995.2. Taxonomy (NCBI): domain Eukaryota; kingdom Metazoa; phylum Chordata; class Actinopteri; order Osteoglossiformes; family Mormyridae; genus Mormyrus; species Mormyrus lacerda. The sequence goes on from JAABNX020000151.1 coordinate 4,147,426, forward strand.
CTTTTTTATGCCAAGTTAAATCCCACCAGGAAACATTGCAATTTACTTGGTCTCATGGAGAACAATACTGTCCCAAGGGTGGCCAACACAGAGGGCCATTGCAAATGACGATTTATATTTCATATGTTCAGAAATGTTTGGTAGAGGTTACAAATGGAGATATATTAAAGTATTTATGCTATGCAACCAACAGAGGATGTATTAGTAATGTGCTTGGAGCGACTGGCTTGTCTATAGCCGCTTGTTGTCAAGACACATTCGACTTTTCAGGGGAGCAGGCAGATTACAAACAAAGGCACTTCGGAACTGGGCCTCAGTTGGGCACGCAGGGACACACAGGTTAAGTGTCGTACGGTGACTTTCTAGCACGCTGATTAGATAAATGAAAGGAAATTCTTATCGTGTTTTCACTTCACTGTATTTATAGGTTTTGCCCTGACCTGTAACCTTGTATGTAAACGTTACTTTATCAACCTTGTTCTTTTTCACCTTTTGTTTACTAGTCTAAAGTATAAAGTTAGCATACATTCTTATAATTCATGTTTTGCTATAACCTAAAAAAACAAACAATCTTAACCATTTTAGAATGATCCTTTCAATTGACTTTTTTTCCAAATAACTGATTATTTTTAAGTAGTCGACAAAGGGCAATTCTACTCAACAGACATTCAGTCTATCTAAAGTACGGAAAGGAAATATCAGAGCCACAAATGTGAAATTTGTGTATGTTAATTATGTTCTTTGTATATGTATACAGACACACACAGTCGTGTAATCATATCTTTTTGGGGACCGCTCATTCATTTATATTGGAAAAATGCTAATGCTAACTATGACAACCTTAACGAAAGTTAA
>JAABNX020000151.1:4173568-4209308 GCA_015163995.2 Mormyrus lacerda
TCTCTCAGGTAAATCCGTTCTCCTTGACAGCCCGTCTCCCAAAGCCCAGGAAGTGTGACCTGTCTGAATGGCGATGCGGGCCCCCACATCTCACGCTGTGGAGTCAGGGGCATGTTCTCTCAGAAGTGCATTTTTATCACTTTCAATCCTGCTGCATTTTCAAAAACAATGGACAATTAATCAGTTAAAAACAGAAAAGGTAGCATTCATGTAAATCGAAACACAGACAAACACTCTCAATAAAAAACAGGGTAAATCTAAAATGAGTGTTAATTTTGTGAAAAGCAACTGTAATTGTTACATGGAACCATGAAATGCATGTATCTACAGTATAAGAGGAGGTAAGCATCATGCAGTGATTACAGTGTGTAAGGAGCATGCACTGATTACAGTGTGTAAGGATCATGCAGTGATTACAGTGTGTAAGGAGCATGCACTGATTACAGTGTGTAAGGATCATGCAGTGATTACATTGTGTAAGGATCATGCAGTGATTACAGTGCGTTGCTACACCCACCACATGACAAACCACCTCAGGGATGAGAACCTGAGTGCAGCCGTGTGGCAGGTGATACCTCAGCACCACACCAGTCCAAATGGGCCAGTGTGAGGTTTTTTTCCAGTGGCTGAAGTGCCGATCCAACCATCAACCCCCAAGTTATTCCCTGTAAGTTGGAGGACCTCCTTATAGTGCTGGATGTAGATTAATGTCATACATGCTGGTGGCACAGATCTCTAGCCTCTGAGACGCTGCTCCATCCAGCATAGCTGTAAATCTATATCTATAAAACCGATTTTAAAAGTCATCTCCACATAAGATCAATTATATCCATTATTTGAAAACTTGTAAAACTATTTTATTTGTCTAGTGGCCAGTTAATTAGCATAAATATTTTCAGCTGGCTACATTGTGTACAGATAAAATCTATAATGTTGCAAACAACATGCATAAATCAGAGATTTATACTTGTCACTTATGTATGTTTTCTGTGGGTGAAACTTCAATTTATCTACAGTATTTTCCAGTTTTCATAACGGCTGACAGCAATGGCAATAAAAGGACAAAGCTACGGGAAAGACAGCATGCTGCTCGTATTTGGAGTCAACAGAGGGTGGGTCTTCCTGCACACTGTTGCAGTGATGTGGGGACAGTGGAACCATGCATGGGAAAGCAGTGCTGAATGTTTGCCAGGATGCACATTTATGGAGACAGGTCTGGTTTGCCTGATGAATGGCAACTAGACTCTCGCAATTTAGAGGCCACAGAGAGAGTATAAGCAAGACAGCAGTGAGAAATTCCTCTCTGTTATTGAATTACTGACACAATCCAAGACAATCACACACACTAGAGCCTATTAAAATATACAAAAGGTTATTTAATACACCTTATTTTTTCTTTTTATCAAATCCAGGTAACCCTGATTTTTTTATGCTGCAATAATGGAAACTATAAAATATCTTGGTTGATTTGGGTATTTTGAAAGATTGTCCTTTGAAAGACCTAACAATATTCATTCTTGAGTTTCATGAAGTATCTGATAGTTTTTTCTGTGAACTTCAGACAAAATATGATGGCAAGGAGGAAATTTAGACTTGTTGTCATCAGGGGTATTGACAAAACTGCAACCATAAAACTGCCAAAATCCATCCAAATACCACCTATGTATATTGTATAGCACACAATTTCGATCTCTCTAATTTGCTCTGTCAAAACCAGACCATGAGCAGGGCAGTTTTTGACATAATTGAGAGACCCTATACTCGACTCGCTTACATAGTTTGTTGTGTTCAATAAGAAAAACTGAAATGTCACACCAGCCCAATCTAACACTTGAAAGACTTGGTCCTACTCGAGGATAATTGCATTATGACTTTCTACCAGCATCTGAGATGTGAAAATGGCCCAGCCAATGTAATACTGGTCAGCAAATTTGTGGAAAAACACGACACAGCTGTAACTCTGAGGGAATCTATTTGGATTTTGTTTTGTTGTTTTCCAAGCTATGACTCTGTAAATGATGTATGTGCTACATATTGTGTGTAACCTGTATTGTAGCTGGGGAAAAAGATATCAATGCTAACTAAAAATGTCCGATTCTTGCCATCCCATCCAAGGTAACCCCCCAGCCTTATTCCCTCTGCTGCCTGGGATGGGCTCCTGTTGTCCCCCCCCCCAACCCTGATCAGGATAAGCACTGGATGGATAGATGGATAGGTGGATGATGTTGACTGAATCAAAGTGAAAAGAAAGCACTTATCAGCCAACTTGTGGCTTTTGTATTAAATCAACAAAACATCACAATGTGCCCTATTTAAGCAGCGGATATGTTAAAGCCACTATAGAGTTTCACAATAAGAAAGAAAAACATCAGGAACCAAGTGAAGCTTCACTGCAGACCTGGATTATAGTAAATGCACTGGAAGGAACTAAAGGCAAAAATTCATCTGATTGTTATTATTTATAACTCCTGCTAATCACTGGTAAAAAAGGGGCATTTTATTATTAAGATTACGTTTCTTAGGTATAGCAGAGTGTTGTTTGCTGAGCTGAATACAATGAAATACCAACCAAATACCAGACAAATGCCACAATGTTGATGAATTTCACAATAGTCCCATTTTCTCATTGTTTTGAGAAACACTGGAAAACAGACTTACAATGCATCAAGCAGTGAGAAAACTAAAACAATATTGTAGTCTTTAAAGAAATTAATATCAAACAATTAAAGAACTGGAGATCGTTTATTACGATTGCATATGAAAGTTATACTTAATTGTTTTTATTATAGTGTGAAAGTTGCATTTAAACAGCTGTAGCTGCTGCTGCTTTCAATCATTCAAAAAAGGTTCAATTTACCGCTCTATGTGATACTGTTTTATACAACATCCCACCCAAATAAGTGATTTGGGAAATGCAAAGATATGGGAAATCACGATGTCAGGCAAATTCTGCATAAATATACGCAGTTTTATCTTTACCTAAAGCAAATAGGTGAAATATGTTTCAAGTAGGTAGTCTCCAGGGAAACACTACCAATCAGGACTGATCTACAGTAAATGAATAATAAGGTCTTCTATTAATCACTTTGCATGTAAGTAATCAAAATACTTTGATAACACTATAGCATATGATACGTGACACTGAATGCAACAGAATTAAATTATTTTGACTTTTGAATAGAAGCAAATTAACCTAAAAACAAAGAACAATAAAATAAGTAATAGCTTTTCAATCTTCTTACTGGGCCTTTGCTCTGTCACCCGTCTCTGTGATGCATAAGTAAGGTGCAGTGAAGTGCTATTCATAATTTCTATAGTGTACTGTTCACCCCTCAGTCTGCAACTAACTTATACTGAACTGACAATTTTGAAATCCAGGAACATTACAGCATAACAGTCTCTGGCACTCAATCATAGGACTTGGGCAACTCAAGATGTATTTTTTTTTTACACATGGAATCATGTTACTTTAGTTAAAGACTCCCACTTGGTCTCAGGCTGGACTACGTGCGACTCATACTGGAGTTGTGACTCCCTGAGAAAGTTAACTTACCTAAAAAGTGTGAGGATGATTGCAGAGGTTCTCATAACAAGCTTTCAGTGCCCACAGCTGTTTCTGGAATCATGGTTAAAATTAAATTTCCAGTTGTACTATCTAACTGGAACTCAGTAGATTGTGACCTCTCTTTCTTGAATCAAACTGTAGTCATGTGGTGCCCTGGGCAAGCTTCACTGTGGATGCCTCCCCCCCCCCCCCCAGATGGTTTTACTTGCTCCTTGAGCCTTGGAGAGAGGGGCAGGGGGGGACATGCCAGTGTGCCAGTGGTGATTGCCAGGGAGCATACGGTAAGGGGAGGGTGGTGTGAATGTCTGGCTAAGTCAGCGCCCCAACAGAAGATGGCGCCCTGTCTGGCTACGTCAGCGCCCCAACAGAAGATGGCGTCCTAGGAGGCTGCTTGGCATCTAATGGGTTGACTGGTTTCATACTTCACTTTGGAATATACGCTGTAGGTTTGGCATGGTCACATACCCTCCATCTCAGTCCACACCTTAACCCAACACACATCTGCCCAGAAATGTAACTTCCCATTTTCCCCACAAAGTCCACACTTGGTCTGCGCATTCACTCGCTTAGGGCAAGTACTTGAGCTGCTTACATCAACTTAAGCAATTTGTGTCTTACATCAACATACATTGCTAAACTGTGTAGAATCTCAGTACGCTTGTCCTTAAATGGGGCAAATGGTACATAGCCTACATGTTGCTGTGATGCAGACTTCAACAACTGACTGTTTAGCTTGGTACACAACTGCTTTATGTTTTTACTGTGGGACAAGTTGTGTTTAGGCAGTTTAGCTTTCTATTTTGAGACGATTGCAGTCATTCATGCTGTGAAACTAACACTGTTGAAGCTGTTCAGATATCGCGGTATGATTTTGCAATAAATATTGCTATATTTATGAAGCCAAAAAACAGGTCAAAATAAATAAACTTCTCACAAATCCATCCGTGAGTAACTTAAAGTGGCAGTTCACCACAAAACTGATAAAAGATATGTTTTAGAGGGGCCTCTGTGCTGTCTGTCCATCTAGGCTGTTCTCTTGGGAGTTGCCAGGTTTTGGAGCTATCAGCTGTAGAAATGTCAGGCTTCTCTCAAATGTAACGGGTAGTAAAAGGCAGTTCTTTCTGTGGTGTTTAAAGTGGCAAAAAAAAAACATTTGAAAATTTCTGCAGCAGTGTCTCATCAGAAATCATGTCCTGGTTACTGAAGATAATCCACAGACTTTGCAGCAAGCATTTTGGCGTGCGAACTATTTTCTTCTACCGAACTCCTCACACCAATCGTATCACTGCGCGGAAGATATCGCCGGGGTGTAAGCGCTGTATCTTCTGCACAGTGATACGATTGGTGTGTGGAGTTTGGTAAAAGAAAATAGTTTGTACGCTAAAATGCTCAGTACAAAGTCTGTGTTCCCTCTACGTCTGCTCACAATTTGTCTACCACTCTAGCTGGATATGTATCAAAGATGCAGCACATGTAATGTTAGTCTTGTATCTATGCACTGTTTCCTTCTTTTGGGCCGGTTCGCTTGCCAGTGAAACGACTGAAGTCTCAAGGGAGAATAGTCCACTAGTCCACAAAGTCTCAAGGGAGAATAGTCCACCATTTATCTATCCTGAAAACTGTCGCTAATGCAAATAAAAGACATGTTGCTATAATTTAAAGGATCATATTATGTTGTATCCTTAAATGTAACTCCTGGAAATTCTGTTTTTATGGAGCCCCTACTTTTTGGGGCTCAAGGCGGTCGCCTGCCTTGCCTACTGATAATGCTAGTACCTTGTCAGCTGCCCATCATACTCTTGTATTTTAAAAGGTAAGAACCTGTACCATGGATGTTCTAGTAGCTGTGCAGTCCATTCTGGGAAAATGCAAAGGGGTCATTTGAGAACCTGCTATATGTATTACGAACTAAAAAGAACTTAAGTATGATACGGATACATATATGTACTATACATGCTTGTGTTGCATAATTTGACATAAGGTAGTAAAATAGCATGGCTCTACAATATTAAATCAGATAAGATTAAAGAGAAAATGCTGACGGTGACACTATTTCATCCAGATATTTCATCCAGAACTACAGTAATACGTGGAATGAAATGCCAGCAGCCTGTTCAAAAAGAGAAAAGTTTGGTTTCACTTGAGCATCTTGTGCCATATCTGATGAAGGGCATTTAGTCATACACAGGCCTGCCATATGTCTTGCTCATGCCCAGGGACAAGATGACATAATCAACTATCTACTTGACGCCACGTCATGAGACACGTGAGCAGTTTAAGACTTCTAAAAGTTCAGATGCATACAAGTATTTTCTGGCTGGTCATGTACACAGGACTAGTTTTGGGAAATTTCTGGAAAAGGTCACCTCCCAATTAAATTGAAGGTAAGAGTTTTATGCTTATGGTATTGACACTGCAATGTCTAATGACAAATAGGCAGTATGTAAAAGATTTGTGTGTAAATCAATTTTGATATAACCCTACGGCTGGGCTATATGGTAAATTATTTGATTATCATGATTTTTTTCATATCAAAAGATAATTATCATGATGTAATTCAAGCTATTATTTCTTTACTTCAATGCTCCATTTTTGCTTAAAATTGCCCTAGAATTGCCCTTAACAGGTTCACTGAAACAAATGGACTGCAATCTGAAATTTAATTATAAGACATAGATCATACAGATACGTCACACACAAACATGCGTTACTCGGGGGGCTGTCCATTCACCCGCCTGACCCTCACAATCCATTCACTCCGTCTTTCTGGGTCTGCTGGAAATCTATGAAATGTCACACATAGTGTATCACCTCTCCGACATCGTCTTTCGCAAGGATCAGTTTGAAAGCTAAAGACGGTGGTGCTGCTTTTTCTGCATTGTAAGACGTTGCTTTTGGGAAAAAGCTGTGAGTATGTTTCACTGCACCAATTTTTGCATTGTGGGGAGTTCTTCTTAATCGCTATGTCAAGGAAAATTACCCACATCAAGTTTTCACAAATATGAATTTGTGACAAATTATTCCAGTGGATTATTTGAAAGTTAGGGGGCCCTTTTGGGCCCTCATTGACCTACGTTTTCCCATCCCCTGTTGGTGGCCCTGGTCATACATGCAGGGCAATCATATATATATATATGTATGTATATATATATATGTATATATATGTATATATATTTATGGAAGTTTCACATCTGGTTGTCTGTCTTAAATATGTCCACAAAATAGCTAGTCACCTACAAATTTAAACCCTGCAACAACTTAGAGCAAAAGCTTTGGTGCCTGTATTCTCAAATGAAAATGCGTCGTAGCAATTTATGCAAAGTGATTCTTAAATAAAGGTAATTTTAGTAATCCACTGCCCTATTATGGTACATTGTGATACACGCTTTATTTTTACGTAATAATTAGCATTACGTGTTACTGAGCGCAGAATAAGTAACGAAGTGACTAGATATGTCTATTAAATCAAAACAATAGTGCTTTTACTTTTAAAAGTATCCTCATTTGTGGAGCATTTGACTATATTTCTAAAAGAGACTATTGAAGATAAGTGAATATATAATATAATATGCACACACACACACGTATATTCTGTTCAGGAAAATGACTTCACAGAAGCATAAATTTGATTTGGAGATGTGCGTGGCAGATAGGTAAGTGTGAGGTACGTCGTTGTTGTCACTCGAATCCTTATCATTTTAAGTAGCGGGAATAGATTTTTTTTGAGCACTAATACCATTTAACACAGAAGACGTAATCGCAGATACACAGTCAGTTTTCTGTATACGCATTAATAGACGTGAAATGCGTATTAAAAATATTTCTAATAAAATGTACCCCTTATAGTTATTTCCATTTATGGCTTTTGCCTGTATTCCTTAGTTTGTTATTTATCAAGATCATTATACGTACCTTGTTATTATAGGTAATTCGATATCCTGTATTTAAAATAACCCTAGTCATTAAACTACTTTATTTTGTGCATTAATCGCAAATTTGCATAGAAAGCCGAACAGGAAAATAGCCAAACTTAGGCACAATCGATAACCCCACTCCCACGCTGCTGTGTTGTGCTTTTATAGTATAGAAATTAAAATGAATTTTATAGATTTAAAAAATATTTCGAAAGAATTAGTCTACTAAACCGGAATTTATATGAGCCGTCAAAAATATATGACATGGGCGATACCTAAAATACAAACCCATTAACTTAAACATGGTACATTCTTGTCCTTACGTCGGAGGACTCTCATAGCAAGACCTAATCTCGGCTATACCTTGACAATGAAAGGGGGGGGGGCTCTTAATGAACTGATAACCCTCTCTAATCAATACGTGCAGTGAAAGGTTAAAGAATGCCTCAAGCTTGGGGAATTAATAGCTCGGACAAGTGTGGGTTTTACACACAGGTCGGCAAGCTCAGATATCTTTCGACTGCTGTGTTTAATAAGAGTCTTCATTTTAAAAAATAATAATACTGCAACTCACTGACGGTTTTACACTACCCTCTTATCCTGAAATATTTTATTTAAAGCCATCTACGTAAATTTACTGTTTGACGAACGATGCACATTTTACTTCACATAAAAAGCTGCGTGTGCATGCGCTTCCTTTTTTTGAACTTAAATTTCTGATTTGATTTTACTTTTCTGACTATACTATTCTAGTTTTCGGACCGTTTTTCCCTGTTAAGATCATTCGAGCCTGTATTTACTTTACTCGTTTAAAATAACAAGTTTAAAGTTTTTAAAGCCAAGGTAAACCCATGCACACTAGCAGATCGACGCTTTATTTATATATTGTACCTTTTACCACTACCAATTTATATGTAAAATATATTTCATTGTCAGGGGTCTTCAGGGAGAGACACGCTTTTGATGGATCCATGGATTCATCTGCATGGCTAGAAAATTGTCCATGACGTAAATCTTTATATTTAATATCTCTGAACTATCGTTTTAAATCTTAAACGCCACATTTTTGGGGAGCGTTTAAGAGCTCCCTTCTATCTCGCTTTCCCCGGTTAAGAGGGTGTTGTGTCAAAGTCTATTACCTCCACTGGACGTCTCTCTCCCTTAAGTAAAAAATAAATAAATAAATAAAATATACGGCCATCAGTAGGGCCTCGCCGGGTCGATAAAGCTTTTAGATTTGGAGATGTTTCCAGGGAGCCCATTTCCTGCGGCTAAGAGTTGTTAATGGAGCTTAAGGAATTATCTTATGACTCTCGGGTTGAGAGCAGTTTATTTCCCCCTGTCCTGTTCCCTTGTCGAGGCTGAAAATGCTGCTGTCAAACTCGCTTAATGAAAAGTAACGCGCCGCTGATTACAGTTTTATTTGGGCCCTATGTAAAAAGTGCTGTTAATTTAGCATCCCCTCCTCTGTGTGTTTGAATTTGCCACGGCTGAATGATTTAGTGTCCTTGTTCAGCCAGCGCCCCCCCCCCTTGTCTGCCTCTGAAAGCCACTTCATTTTACAAATATATTTTCCAACAGTTCAGCTGGAGCTTCACGGGAAAAGTTTAATGGGTTAATTTAGCTCTTTTGAAGTCTCCATACCTTACAAAAGACCTTACAGCTATTTCCATTGTGAAATATTGGTGTTTTTCTCCGGGCGATTCAAGACAATTTCAGGAAATCAGTAGAAAATCGAAAAGATCACGCCTGTAAAGTTATACATCCTTTTTTGATTGTAACTCAAATTATAGCGTTATAGAGTTAAAATCCGTATAACTATTTCCCTTTCTCTTTCTTTCGAGTAGGTCTACTGAAAAATTCTATATTTGCGAAATATTTTTAGCAATATTTAACCTTACTTATGGTTCACTTTGCGTGTGAAGATTTAAACTCACACACATAGACACACACACACACACATGCACACACCCACACACACACACACGCACGCACGCATGCACACACAGAAGGTGTGGAAGGTCTCAATCGTTCAACTTTTTATTAAAATTCATCACCACAACCCTTCTGCAGAAACGTCTTCCTCTGGGAAATATACTTTTGCCATTACTGTCAAATACCTTTGACTCTTTATTTTGCCCTTTTTATCCAGAACAACTAATTCAGGTTCCTTTGCCCTTTTCACTCGAAGACGTGGCTTTTTTAAAGGCTCGCCCTGACGCAGATATCATAGGGTGCAGAGCCTTTAGAAATTGAGGGCTTAGCGTCAAAATGAAAATTTCACTTCAAATTATCTCAGCAGTTGCAAATATTAGCGACCTGGGCTCATGTCTTTGGCGTTTGACAGCTGGATCAGCTTAGAGGTTTAGATATTTCGATAATATTATCAAGGAGAGGAAGAAGATCGATACACTGACATGAATTATGACTGCATACATCCCAATTACAGAATGTTCACATCGGATGAACTGGATGAAACTGACTGCTCATGCTTTAGGTTACTAAACCCAGCAGTGTAAACGCTCATATAATTACTCGAGTAAAACAAACAGATGAAATACAGCTGCGTGTTTGTAGTTTTCAGATAATCTTTTACTTCTTATACCCCGTAAATAAAACTGCCTAATTTTCTACAATAAATAGAAAGATAATTATACCTAGCATTATTGAACCTAAACGCTTTCTAATTAACGTTATAAATTGAAATAAACAGTAATGCAGCATTGAAAAATGTTCAGATATATTTGAGGTGTCCCTGTAATCATTAGTAATCATGATCACGAACATTAACAGAACTATATTGTACTGTAAATAATAGAAGAGAATGACTCGCATTACAATCGCAACTTTCATGGGGCAAATAGAAAAAAAACATGAGAAAGTAACGTCGTTTCTTCAAAAAGATGGCTTTTAAGATCAACATGCATGAAATAAGCACAATTTAGTTCGGTTTCTTAAATGTTAAACAAAAGTTTTGCAATAGACGATATATTTTATTGCGGAGACGTAAGGTGAATCTACTGGTTTCCAGGTGGATTGCCCTTTCAGAACCAAGGACAGCACCCCCATGTCACGCAATCAAACGACACGTGTGCCTCCAAAACAGACCATTTATTTAAGTGAACAATCGTTAAGCATACCCTTCCAGCTTTAGGAAACTTGTGCAATTTTGTGATACTTTTAACAGTGACATTTGCGAGTCATCGGTAAACAATGACAGAGCACTAAATAATATTAAGAGAAATGATTAACATTTGCATGCCATACGAAAAACAGATCCTCCTTTTGAAAACTTTTTTTTTTCTTTTCTCGAATGTAAACGTCCAGTTATACAATTACATATTTTGCACGTGCGTTTAAAGGAAGAAAAATACTTTTGAAGAGATCATTTTGGGGGAGTTTCGCCCGTGAAAACCCAAATGCACTTATGTATAAGTAATCCCTTGACTAATCACATACACTGGTAATCCCAACCTTGGATGCAATGTCATTCAGATAATACACTTCTTGCTTTGCCGTCGCAAGAGTGCATCCCAGAGAGAGTGCCGTCACAACAGTGCATCTCACATGAGATTTAAGTTTGTTTACCGCAAAACATCCTGTTTTGGCTAAATATCCACGTATTCCCGTTAGATTATTGGTGCTGTAGCGAAGGAATGTGCCCTTTGATTACATTGCTTCCAACAGAGCGTCCAAGTGTACCAGTCTCCAGTATTGCACCTTTGGTAGTTGTCCAAGAAACTGTCGTGTTGGTTAATGCTTGATTCAAAGTACTGTGTCTAAATAGCGGGTCGTGGAAGACCCCGTCTACCCAGTTTCTAAGAGTGGTGACTGGAGAATCCTGCTGTCTGTCAATGACATTAATGGGAGAGGAGGCTCCCGGAGAAGGTGGCATGGTTGGCTGACATCTCAGCATACATGATGGATACTCATTTTGGTTCAATGAAGTGGCGGTTTGGGCCAGCGACCAAATTCTTGGTTTGCTGTCTAGTATTTGGTGACCTTGCTGAAAGCATGTTTTCGTCTGCCTGCCGTTCGCCACGTCTTCCGCACAATCTTCCGAGCCTGTTTTCAGGCAGCTTTTGGTCAATTCTTGATTCCCTTCGAGAGAAACCGGGATTGAAATTTTTAAGGGCCTTTCCTTAAGGTGATCATTAGGACAATCGGTTGTCGCCATATGGGTGTTGACATTAAACTGATGTTTTAGATCACACTCGGAACTTTCTGAGTCAATGGTGTCGAAGTCTTCCAGGTCGCTCAGCTGTAGATCTTTATCCTCCCGACTTCGGCTTTCTGCAAATAAATGGAAACACACAAGACAATGTGTTTAAAATTTTATATCTTTGCGAAGTTGTTTACGTCTCTGAATTTATATTAAAACCCGCGTTAAGATCATAAGCTATACGTAAAACCTGGGTGTGTTGTAGCAGCATAACTTTAACCGCGGCACTCTTTAACATTTGGCCACCAGGTAATGAAAAACATTGCTAGTTAAGGTCAGCTAACCATCCTCGTTGTTCTCGGTTTTGATCTGCTCCCCTTGAGATGCCACCTCTTCATCATCGTCGTATCTCCTCTCATCGGAGCATTTGTTTCGAGGAGGCCAAGTCATTTTGTTCTCCTTCTTCAGCCTTCTCCTGGCATTGGCGAACCAGGTGGAGACTTGAGTTAGGGTCATCTTAGTGATGATAGCCAGCATGATCTTTTCCCCTTTGGTGGGGTAAGGGTTTTTCCTGTGCTCCTGAAGCCAGGCTTTCAGTGTGCTGGTCGTTTCTCGAGTGGCGTTTTTCCTTCGTGTTCCTCCATCCATTGATCCGTATCTGTGAAAGGCGGAAGCGAATCGAATACTACTTGTGCTTCTTAATTACAAAATTACATAAATTACTATCCGCCCTTAAACCGGTTAATTCCATGAATAATAAAAATAAATACATGAAATCAATCGTGATATCCTCTGTAGTATTTGTATAGTATTTGCGTTCAAACCGTTTATAAGGATAGATTTTGAAAGATGAACAAAACAAAAAAATCTTTAACAGTATGAACACATTTGATATTTTCAATTCAATTGAATTCAGTTTATTTTTGTATATATCAGATATATGTAATTCATTAAAAGTGTAACCAAGATATTTTCACCCGAGAATTTAAATTATAAAACGTATTAAACTTCACATAGCCTACAGTACGCGAGATGCCAGCAATTTCGACACCTTTTGCTGCAAACTAACATCAGACATCCGAGGATAAACATTTGCATGTGACTTAACATTTTTAAAGAACAAAACTTTAGTAGGTATAGTGATACATGATGCTTATATAGCAATTACAAGAGATAGCTTTTAGAAGTGAAAAATTTACATATACGTCCTTTCCCCCCCAAAACATATTTCAATTAAAATGGTCTATGTAGCTTTTAAAGATTATGTCGTAAGGCCAAGATCATTCTTGGTCAAGTAATATATTGCAAACATTGTGCTGTAAAATAATGGATGATGCTGTACCTGTCGTACTGATACTGCCCTAGGGACGGATCATAGGGATAGTAAGCGGCAGCCTGCGTGATCCCCGCATGCGCAGACGCTGTTCCGTCTTTTGTGTCAAACGTGCCCTGCAACAAAGCATGTAGTTCATAACGGCAAGTAAACGGCGAAAATAATAATCAAAGGTAAATTACAGGAGTCACAATACAAATGATCACGACACTGTTTTAACCTTATTCAGCAGTAATATCCTGCTGAATAACTAATTAAATCAAAGGCTTTGTTATCGAAAATTATACGTTCTTTTAAATATAGGCTATATTCTCAGCCCAAGTTATTACAAACTGAAAACTGCAGCATATAGTTTAAAATAGTGTATTATAAACAAATTAAATATGAAGAAATCCTTAAATCGTGCTTCTCCACACACATATGCTCGTCATGTATGATATGTGCATGAGCCTAAACTAAATGTAAAGCAGTATTGATTGCGAATGCGATTACTTATCTGTCTTTTAATGTTTAGTCAATGCAGTGTGGTTTGTTGTCACCAGTAACATAAGCCATAATGAATAGCTCCACCGGTCCCTAAAAGGAGTCGATTTACTAGGCTGAAACTTCCCACGTTATAAACATTAATTGAAACCACCGTGCAACTTCGCCTTATACTTCGCGAGGTCTAATTAGCTGCGATATCGTAATGGATTGTGAGGATAAAGTGCAAGAAAAGCTTACCAGCGAGTAGAAAGCCGAGGCGTCGGTGCCGTAAGTAACGTAATTGCCATAGCCTTGGCTGTTTGTATACGGGTTACCATAGACGCCCAGAGCCGCAGCCGAGCTGAGCTCATGTCTAGCGGTGGCCAGCAGTCTGCTCTCATACACGGGGCAATAAACGGGTGCTGGGGCAGATGCGCTGACTCCGGAGTCCGAAAGAGCCCTGCCGCTAGACTCGCAGCAAGTAGTCAACGAATTTGTAGTCATCAGGAACTGAGGGTGAGAACACAAATCAGCTGCCGATTCTTAATAAATCCCATGCATATGACTATATAACCTACAGCACGTTATACGCACATATACATACGTTCACACACCTTCGGTAATTATGTTGGAAGTTACCTGGCATACCACGATCCTAACAAATCGCAACTTGTCGCATTTCGGCGAATAAAACCCGGCACTTGCTTTAGCAAATCTTCAAATATGGTTCCGAACGCATCCATATGTGAAAAGGCGCGTGGGCTGTGTGGATCGTTGCCAGAAAACAACAGTTGATTGCTCTCCAGACCTTATGATGGCTCACATGTTCCCAAACCCCGCTGACATTAAGGTGATCGCTATGAGGATAAGTTACGTTCCGAGACATATCTTTCGCTCAAAGGTCAGTGTTTATTGCTTTGGCGTTAACTTGACCCCCTACGCCAAAACAGGTATCACAACAAATCAATTATATCTTCTTAGAGTCGCTCATTCATTGGCAGCCTCCGCAATCAAAACAAGCCCGCGGTTTCCCTTTTCTCGCATGCTTTTAAAGTGGATGAATGCATTAATATTCAATCGATGTCGTGATCAATCTTGCCTAAATGTAACCGAATGCTTTTTTGATAATCAATACCGGGAAACTTACCTGAGGTGCAGACGAGTACGGGTATCCAAACTGTGGGTATGACATGGTAGACAGATCCAAATATCCAGGAATGCAGCGAGACGGCAGGTCTCCGCGCTATCGCAGGCTTGCTGTGTTTCACTGTACCAATTGATTGGAAACCACAGACTCCTAGATGCTTATAGGGCGAACCAGAGTCCCATATTTAATTTTGCTGAGCTGCTTCTCCAGCGCTTTTCAAACATGCGTTAGTTGCCTTTGGTTGGTTCCCTGTATTCTTCTGAGATACAGTTGCATAAGCGTAACATAATATCTACGGCAGGATGACCACTTTGATGTCAGAAATTCATATTTTGCTATATAAAAAGTACTATAAAACACGTCAGCTCAGATGCGGGTTGTTTTAAACACCGGTGACTCTGACGTCAGAAGATTCCTACTCAAAATGACCAGACTGTAACTTTAATATGCATTTCTCTGGATAAAACTCCAAGAAGCTAATGAGAACAGGGGAAGAGGGATTTTCAGATTTCTTGCGGGGCGTAACTGAATTAACTAAGGCTTTTAAAGATTCAACAATTTGGTTTAAATGTACTCCATATAATTAAGCTTACAGAAATGCGCCCACCCCTACCCACTGGTTGATGGGGAGCATGTTTAATTAGAAATTAATTAACAAGCAGCTACCTCACCCGCCCTTTTGTAGTAATTACTGTAGTTTCAAGTACAGATGAGACGAAAGAACAGAAATTAGTAAAGCAGAATTTGTTCACGATATAGATCTTTGAGATTAAACCCAAACCGAGTCGTATAAGCGGTACAAGATTTTATGATTTATATAGTTGTTAAAATTAGCGTAAAACGTCAATGAAGTATAGTTACAAAATACCGAACATATTTATTTGATCACTTTATAAGACCTTTATGATTTGATTTCTGCCATATATATATGTATATGCTACATCCCCCTTGTTAAACTGGTTAGCACTGGTCAGTGAAACGTGTAATAAACTTACAAGAATAAGAAATGCCAATATACAGTTTAATTGTATTTACTAAGGGTATCAAACCTACGCGTCAGGCTGTGTCTTAGTTCTTTGTCCCAAAATCTCGCATAAATAATTTTGCTTCTGTCTTTCAGCGCCCCAAGTTACCCGTTAAACCTGGAAGGCGTTTTTTTAATAACTTAAATGCAGGAGCTACTGCGGGAAGCTCTTATCCGTCTGGGTAGGAGAGGGGTGCCTTTGCTGCTCCGTGGTGTGCTGACTTGCTTAGAGAGTCCTGGGTTCAGACATGTGAATAGCCCCAGGGTCACACTCAAATTAATGATGATGTACTCCCTCTTTTCCCCAGCTGGAAGACTGCTTGCAAGAAACGAATCTGCCTACAGTGACAGCTCGATTGAGGGTGATTGATGACTATCTAGAGACCAGCCAACATAATATAATATCGGCCGCATAATTGCTTTGATTTACAGATGAATGTACTTGTCCTCAAATTAAGTTAGACTTTATAAAGCAAGTTGTTGGCATTTAGGGGAGTCGAGAAAATAATGAATGCTTTAGAAAATTAAATTAACTATGCAGTCCGGCGAAAGTAAGTAACAAAACAAAGGTACATTGGGTCAGTCGGAGGTCCTGTATCGCTAGCAATTTTAATCTTCATTAAATTAATTAATAACAACAACAGAATACCGCTCTGAAATATTGAAGCGCTAAAGACAGGTCTAATAATCATCAAGCCAGAGTAAAAATGCATGTAATTGATTACTCAGAGGTATTCATTGTTTATAAACATGCGTTTAGGTTTGTTGTTAATATACAATAAATAAGACTGTAAATCACTGAGGGCTATACGGTATGATTAACGTGTGATGCGTTTCCATAGTATTTGTCACTCATGAACATTTTCGTGACGTTAAGGCCAAAGGTCTCGGCTTTCCGTTTTAATGAAGGCTCCTATAGACAATTATCGTTGAAAAGACAAATAGAAAACTTTGTACATTTTAATAACTCAGACGTAGAATCGAAAAGTGAAAAACTCCTTTCTTTGGAATCGAAATAAATGTTAAATAAAACGTTAATATTACACAATTCTTAGATCCATTAGACCCTGTGCTGTGAACGTTTGAACCGTGAAGTATTAAAATGATAAAGTTGGTCAAGATGAATACGCTCTATCAACAACAATGGTTTTGTGTGTAGACTTGTATTATTAAACCATTTGCTGGTGTAATGGAGTCCCTGTGAAATATCTGCACAGACTCATAAATGCTTGGGAATTAAATTAACCAGTGAAATTCCCTAGATTTTTCTTTTAAAAACAATAAGCGCTTCTTTGAAAACTGATATAAGCAGTCGGAATATAGGTTCTGTTTTCTTTTTTTCTGTGAGATGCATAAATGAGTGTTATGAGAAACACACACAGCCCGAATTTTTGGCAGTTAAAACGTATTTTGTTGTAGTGTGAAGTTACATCTGATATTAATCTTGGGTATCTTAAGTGCTTTAAATAACACCATTGAAAAACATGACTAAGGCTTGTCTCTACCTAGTCCAGCCCAGTTTAAAACACATTACTTGACCAGAACCGTACAAAGCTTCCGGCCTGTTTTATAAACGGGCTCCCTCTCTGGGTTACAATACAAAAGTCGCAGATAAGCCACTACGCGGTTTTAAGGTCAAGCAGGAAACTGACAAGATAATTACTCTTTTAAATTTTCCTTAGTGTTACACTCGAGTTTCCTGTGAAGACATGCATTGTGAACACAGAAAGAAAAAGGCAAGATTTTGAATAATTTATGACACAAGAAAGTCGAAGTTTTCAGTAGTTCATGGTCTCATTGCTTTTATTTTTGGCAAAGCAAATCGGTTTAACGGCATTTCAACACTGTGAAAGTTTATTAATTCCGTGAAATAAACGTCTGGAAAGAGTTCAGATGAGTTTATTTAATAATTCATCATTTTAAAAAACATGCGATGATTCGTTTGATTGATATTAACTTTTTTGCTGTTTTAGTCAATGAGCCGAGTTTTGTTTATTCTCTAGTATTCTCTAAATATTGCGTACAAGAATCGAAAAAAGTCACTTAATTTAAATAGCACAACAGAAGCATCCGTTGTTACTTAGAAATGGCAATGCAGTTACATATCATCTGAGTAATCTGCAATGCCGCTACCATAACGCTACATTGTGTACTTCATCGCAACATATTAGACGAAGTGATCTTCCTTCATGAAACCATAGTGTTAAGAAACAACATAAGAGAAAAAGTTTTTCTGAATGATCTGAAGATCTTGACGTGATGGTGAAGTACGTATAAGGACAGCGTTTGACACCACGGTCCAAAATGAATCTCCACGTGACAGGCAACGGGAAAATCAGCATTTTGACATCGACCCCCAAGCAAGTCGCAGGCTTTCAACTGTGTCACGGTGGAGCATAATACACTTCAATTTCATAAACTGCTTTCAGTCTCTGTAATAAAAAGTAACAGTGGATAAGCCGGTTCTTTATCAAAACCGCATCTGCAATACTTTGTGCTTCCTATTGTAATGAGCTCATTTTAACTGCAGAACGATGCTGTAGCAAACACAAGGAATCAGATGAGGACATGTATCACAGAGCTTCGTGTATTATTATCTTTCTGAAAGTAGGGGAAGTTCCCCCCTACGGATCTTGGCGTTTTCTGTCTCCATGCATAACAGTTAATAGCCAGTTATTTTCCGGTTGAATATCAAAATTAGCATTTTTATGTTACTGTTACTTTTTTTGTGAAGATCGCATTCCATTGAGTCTGTGTTTAAAACACAATTAACTGTTACACTTTTGTACTCTAACGCATTTTCTTGTTAATCTCTGCGCATAAAACTATAAGCATCTTCATAGTGTTATAATGTTTCCTGAACCCTTTTAAACTAATGACTACTACTAATAATATGTATAATCCCAATCACAGCACCCTTAACCCTTACCCATTCCTAACCTTAACCATAAGTAACCAACCCAATACAAGACTTTTGGCATTTTTACTTTTTCGATTGCATTCACGGATGGTTATAAAACTGAGGTTATCCAAATGGGGATCTCAAAAGATATCCCCAAAAGTAGGGAAATTTCAGGTTTCACTACAATTTGGGGACAACTTGGTCCTCAAATGTGATTTATGCAAACCCGCACAACACACACACACACACACACACACACACACACATAATAATAATAATAATAATAATATTGAAAATGAGGTTGAAGGACCATATTCTGCATGCAGTCAAAGTAACGCACCTGAAACGTTAAAGGTATTTTCTGTTTTATCTTGAATAACTGCATCATGATAAGCTACTGATTGACCCTGAATGCCAGTCGTGAAATATACTCGAATTGCACCAAAATACTATATCATCAAAGCAAGCTGTGCTGGCCTTATCCTGTGTGAGATGCTGCCCTTTCCTGCACCCCTAACAGAATACAGCTGTTAAATGTTGAGCTAACACATTGGATGCAAAGATAATTTCCTCACTTTCAAATTAGCCGCATAGGTTTAAATCAGTATCATTGGATTATATGGACCAGAAGAGGCTGGAAGCTCGGTCTGTCTTGTCAGGAGCCGAAGGCGGGCTGGCAACCCCCCAGTCCCCCCCCCCCGGAGAGCCACCAGGCCACTTTCCCCATTGTCACTCGCTTCCTATACAGCATGTCCTCTTGCTAACAACGCCCTTGCTCAGCTGACCATGGACAGGGCTGTTCCCAGTCCTCTGGACACCAGATGAGACTCTAACCTCAGTCAGTCACTCTTAGGCGAGCACTCTGAGCGCATTTCTAACAGGCTCTGTGGGGGCTCCAGGGGGACTGATCGCACTGTGCTGCCCTTAAGTTTGTGGAGCTCACCTCTGCAAACACACTGTCTGGACTCCAATTGTACTGACATAGGTTTGTCACCTTGTCTCTCGTCGACGGTGTGCTGCTGTTTCAGGGGACAGTGTTTTACCATGCTTTTTACCATGGGAAACACACACCTCTATGCAGAATACAAAGGAAACCACTTCCCAGTCCATGTACATATTTTATAATAGTGCAATATGTAGAATAAATACTCGGGTGTTTTATACGTGTGTCTGTGCCAGAAAATCTGTCTCCGTGCAGTTGACAATTTTTTGTGTTATGAATGGAGTTTTTGTCATTATTCAAGTAGTTAAACAAATAATTAAATACCCAATTAGACGACCGATCACGACAAGACATATTTATCCATGTTCCTTCACTGAAGGAGAGTTTGCCGCAAGATTTTCGGTAAGTTATGGAATAAATTGTGTTTCATTTAAAGCACCCGGCAGCACTGGGGTCAGTTTTGTCATCATCTCTACATGAGGTGTTGGATCGCAGTTTAAAATGTTAAATTGAATGAAACTACAGTGGCCACCATGAACACGGGCTGGAGGAGCAGCTAGAAGCTTGATGGATGGAGAGATGGTAGGAAAACTGGAGTTTCATTCTGAGGAACAGTCTGCTTGTGAGTCACGTGTAAATTCATGAGCAAATCACATTCATTTTTACAGTTACGGGAAAAAAAATGTGATTAAGAAAAGTTTAGGACAGCAAGGAAAAACTTTTGTTTTATTTGACATCCAATATGATGAAATGGGTTTTACATCAAAAGCTTAGACTCTCATGTTGTGCTCTGTCTAGATTTATTTGACACACATTATTTGGACAAAAAAACTGCACCAGTGTATTCTTGGCCAGGTTTAGCTACAAGTTGTGATTAAATAATAATATAAACGTAATGGTTATTGACATGCACTTATAACCAGAATAATGCTTGATGAAATACTTTTCTAAAGTGCTTAACATTTAATTCATCCTATGAAATTTCCAGCTGTATGAATAGACTTAAATCATAATCCATCCATCCATCCATCCATCCATCCATCCATCCATCCATCCATCCACTATGGGGTCATGATGAGCTGAGACAGTAGCATGGGGCACAGAGCAGGGGACACCTTGCATGGGACTCCAGTTCCCCACCCCCCCACAGCCCCCCGCCATCCATCCATCCTGCTCTTGCCAGGAGAGGGTCAGAGCACTTAATCGGGTAATTTTGGGGGGGGTTGCGGAGACATTTCCTGGTGGGAAAAGCGTGCCACGCTCATGGCTGCCAGAGCTGTTTCATCCTTACCTCCTTGTTATTCTCCTTAATATGGATGCAGTGGAGATTCCAGGCAAAGAGAGCATCTACATGTTAAACAGCTATTAAAATTGTATACTTTTAATACTCTCAGGTAAAAAAAATATTCTTCTGTGATTGAAGGGACTTGTGATTGAATTTCCACACACTGCCTCCACCTACATGCACCGCTGTATGATTTTGGTATTAAGGCCACTTGTTTTGGGGTAAAGTGACCCATTTACTGGGCCCAAGCTTCAAATTGGATGTGGGAGGGGCAATAAAGTGCATTTGCGTCCAGTAGGTGCATTATGAATAAATGATTGTAAGTGGCTGGGCTACTGTACATTTTCAAGATAATTGCGGCATGACACATTCCTATTGTACCAAATGCATAAAGATATACTGCGGAATATGGAAGTAAAAAGGGGAAATAATGGCTTTTTAATGTTCAGCAGCTTCCCAAAATAATGAAAAAAAAATGGACAAGATGTTTTTTTTCCCCCTTTGTTTCATTGAGTATTTTTGGACAAAGGAAGATGCTGATTAAAAGCACACAACATGGGACTCTAGTTAGAAATAAGACGCTTTTCTCTATGAATGTTCTGGAAGGGTTTGATTGCATCCTGCGTTCCCTGGGGGCCGTCTCACCATTGGCGGCAGATCAGCTGGGGTTGGCTGGGTCCATGGGGGATCTCCCCGATAACAGAGGGGCTCCGTGGGCTCCAGGGAGCGATCAGTGTCACTCCTCTGTCTGACATGATGGGCGCGCTGTTCCTGGCGTCTGCGAGGCCACAGCATGGGGACACGGGGCTTGATTGGCAGGTCGTCCGCGGGCAGCCTGATGGTGAAGGGGAGTCACATGACATGCAGGGGACTGAACTGTCACCCTGCTGCCCGCACATGTGCTGGAGGAACCTCGAATTTCACCGCACCTGTGCTATGTCTGAAGTTCAAAGAACACACCGGTGTTCAGGCTATTTAAAACACGACCACCTAATCTTACACTCATAACAACTCAATATTAGTAAGATGTTGCCAATATTGATACTAAATTCATAAATACAAAAACACTATAAACTTGCTCACCCTTCTCCCCATGGATGGATGTACGGATGGATTGATTTGTAAAACACTACTGTACATTTAGTAGATCCATGTAACAGATAAGGGTCGATCTATGTAACAGCCTAGAATATTAAAATAATGTTAGCAGAACTCAGAGGACATACTTAATAAAAGTACCACCATAAAGATTCCTCTACCTTTTTATTTTATATCTGCGAGTATCTAGTTATTATTTACTTATTGCTATTGATATTTTTACAATTAGCACCAAGTTCTTCATTCTCTCAGGCAAAAATTGTTGAATTATTTTATTACAAAATAATGAGCTAAACATTACAAAACATTTGCTTTCCTTGGTTTTGCACGTTCCTGTTTAATTCATTCAACTATACACACTGCCAGGACACATTATCCCGACTTAGCATTTTTTAGAGGACATTAGAAAATATTTGATTTTATATCACTCTTCTGTTCATCCAGCTGCAATTGCATCTGTCTTACCTTCTGCTATCAATCTCTGACAGGTATGGCCTAAAATGCCAACCCAGAGAACTGATATAAAGGTGAAAAAACACACACATATATATTTATTTATTAGTCTTGTTTCAATCAATCTGACTTTTCCTTCTCCACAACTGAACTTCATAATTTGCGATGGGGGCTTAAAGTGTTTTTCTTTCTCTCCCCAGGAATTTATTAAAGAAGAATGGGGACAAATGTGAATAAAGTTCATGTTTATCTGATATATTAAAATTAAAAATGAACAGAAATTCAAGAAATATATAACAACCTGAAAGAAGTCTGGACATTCCGTAGGAATGCAACATATCTGGTTTCAGGTGAAACATAATAGCAGCAGCAATAAAAATAATCATTTTTGATGGTAATATATTGAATTCAAATTCACTGTGTCCTGCAATATTCCTGCCGATTGGTTCTAGGAATCCCTGTTTAGACCTTTTGTGAGTCGCTAGGAGTATGTGATTATATTAGCAATATGGTGACATGCTTTCTTGAGTTCTAGAATGTTGTAGAATGTTTTTATGGTCACAGATTACAGGTATGATGAATCTGGGTAACAACAAGAATCACAACAATAATAACAACAACAATAAAAACAGCAATGATAACAACAATAGTAATAATATATATATATATATATATATATATTTTTTTTTTTGCTAGAATCTGAAGCTTGTTCCCAGAAACCTTGGGGATGTCAGACAGGGTTAAGGACATCACCCTCTGATCTTTCCCGTCACGTCTCGACAATCCCACTGCAAGCGTGACTTCCAGTTTACATGTGTTTGTGAGGCCAGCAGCAACAGGAGCGGTGCCCCCTGCACACGTGTGTGCCAAATGTTCGCTTGTGTCACGGATGACACCCCGTGTCTTCCCTCAGGTCAGTCCGAGACCGGCAGCCCTTCAGCCTGAGAAAACCAGACGTTTCTATTTGTATTATTAATGTGGAATTTACATCTAATATTATTTTGTTCAAGAAATGTTAAGACCACTTTCTTTTATTAGTACAGGAACTTTCAAAGAAGGAACTTTTGAAGGATCCTGTCTAATGGACCATGGAGACAAGATGTTTCGTTCCTCAAGGTTAATGTAACTAGAACAGAGAAGAGGAGTGATTTTAATACAGTCATGAATCAAAGCTTGGACACCAGTATGCACGCTTATATATATTATATACCCCTTTTTCATAACAGTGTGATTTCACTTTGTAACCTCATGCATTAAATTTTGAATTCTATCAATTTTCCAGATATTGCACAATTTTCTCATGTTATATACTTTTAATTGTAATTTTAGGAGGGAAATCTGTACTTGTCAATTGAGGGAATCCTAACCAAAAACATTTATAGTCTATGATCCAAAAATGCATCATTGTGTTGCAATATTTTTTGAGTACAGTTTAAATCCGTATATAATATTACTTCGAATTACGAGAGTAGTTTTGTAATTTTCTTTGCAAGGTCAGTTTTAAATTTTTGGTTTAAGCAGACCAGAAATCATAGTAGGAAATAAATACATCCATCTTATACCATATTGATCTGCATTATTTACTATCCATTATGTACTGTATAACAAATCTGTTATAGTGATATATTTGTGATTAGCAAAGAATTATTATTTAGCCATTTTGCTTAATGAAACATTGTAAAGGTGAGTAAAATGATGTAAAGGAAATCTAGGCCAGTATCACCTTTATTTATTAATTCAACATGAAAGGTTGCAAGTGTTTCATTTAACTGATACATCTAAGTAGAGTACCTCAAAAAATTAATTTGAAATGCCCCCTAGGCCCCCATGACCTTACATAGGGCAAGCAGGTACAGAAAATGTATTAACGAATCCCTTAGGTTCCAGTTCATGGGTGGTTCCATCCCTGAGTTCCGAAAGAACGTGCCAAATGACCTCACCTAGCCACGCCCCAAACAAAGATCAGCATCTTCCCCGTTATTTTACAATCTGAAGGGCCAAGAAAAGCATAAAGCTTATAGAGCCTTTTTTATTTTTGTGTTTTTTTTTTTTTTTTGTCTTTGGCACAAAAGGTGGCAGAATCTAGCAGTGAAGGCTGCTCTCCGGCGTACTCTGTCCTGAAGCCAAAGATCACTGTGTCCGGGGGCGGAAGTGTGTGAAAACCCACAAGGGCAGCCCCCCCGCGGCCCTCGCTCCAGTGCCCAGGGTGTGAGAAGAGGCCCACATTTGATGCCTGACTGACCAAATCTTCTGCCTGATAGTTGGCTCTATTCCCCGCGGTTCAGAGGACCGCGGTCAGGAGTGCAGTGGCTGAAGAGGAGAGGCCGCGGTAATTGTATCAAGGTCCGCTGAGATTTCCTCAAACAGTTCCCTGTAAAAGGAAGAGGAGTCCCAGGGCGCCAGCAGAAACTACTCCAGAATGGGCAAAAAATTCCCCACTCATAGACAAATAACAATCAATTTATAGCGGGGGTGACCTGTGCATCGACTCGCATGCAGTGCTTTGCTGCTTTCACCCCTCTCTGTTTTTGCTCCTTAAAGAAAGACAGAAGCACTATTTACAGGATCATGATAGACCTAGACGAGACAAGTGCAGCTTAACCGCAGCACCACTGACTGACAGCTTAAATATATGCTAGAATGGAAAAAAATGTTCTGCGGATTGACAAATTGTTATGGAAGAGGAATTATGCTATTTAATAAGAATGATATGCATGCTGTTATAAATATAAATAGCTGTGCAATTACAATTATCACACATTTACAAACATCTACAAATAAATGAGGCAGTGAAGATATACAAATTTGGACATAAATTTCCATTGTCCACTCAATTTCTTCAGCTATCAAGATGCTTTTGACCTGCTGTGTACAAAAAAAAAACATTTTTTACTCCCGAGAATGATAGCATGATACATACTATCACAATATGATACACAAAATTATATACAATACATTCGTTGTAGAGACCCCATTTTAGGAAGAAGATACTACTGAATATTTAATGACTTATCTGAGTGCGGAGTTCAAACGGCCTTAAAGGGATCCCGGAACACGAACGCTTGTCAAACTCCGCAGCCCCATATGGTCGTCAAACATGGCATGTTCCTGAGCATATAAAATGAATCACATTGCATGCTTCTTTATTCCGGAATTTTCCGGCACTGATACTGTGAGAAGTGGGGCTGAAAGATGTGCCAACATTTTGAAGGTTCACTATCTGTAACCCTACATTGTTTCCTGTCACCTACCAGTGTCACATTGCTGGGAAAATACTTAAGTAAATACAGGCAAAAGAAAAAGATATATTACAGCTCAATTTCAACGGCAAATGGGAAATGGATTAGATTGCTAGTTTGAGGACAAATTAATCGATAAATTATGTCTAAATATATGCGTAGTTAAATTAATTAGCTTAAAAGATCTATACAACTTATAATAATAAAAATCACATATTATGGTCCATCAAACCACCAAAAAGCAACCTGGTAGCGTAGCAATACCATATTTCATAGGCACATTTGTTCCGTATGCGTGTTTCATAGATATACTTCATAATCCATGGATCTCAAATTTGTTGTGTATACTAGCACTGAAGAGTTGGATTGAACTGATGATTGAAGATGTCATAAATCCAATTTCTCAGGATGTTAAATACAATAACCGATTGAGCAGTTTCATCTCAGAAAAGCCGTGCAAAGCACCGGTGATGCTAACAGGATTCTTAAAAATAATTCAGTGTTTTATTTGTTAATTTCAATAAATATGTACATTTCTCAAAAGAAAATGAAGGGTTTCAGAAAGAATATATTTACTACTGGACATTATAAAATGTAAATCTGAATGTTGGTCGGTCTGATGTGTCACGATCCAGCACCCATGAATCTGGTCTCTGGTCCTGTGGAAGAGCAGCATAGCAAAGCTGATATATAGCCTGAGACAATTCCAAGGCTTTGAATGTTTTAAGCTCCGGGCTTCTTAAAGACTGATTATTGTGCTGTTTATTATTTTTATTTTATTTATTTATTTTAAAGGATTGCTCACATAGACCTTCTGGACAAACACAAAACAACAATGCTACATAAACAGTCAAATGCAAACATATACATCTGTGACATTACTCAGGGGAAAGCTCAGGGATGATTGATTGTCATAGTTCTAGTTTCGAACTACTTGTCCTGGACACACTGGAGCTGGAGGGGTGGGACTAGAGCCTATCCCAGTCAGTTCCGGGCTGAGGAACGTCCCAGACAGGATTCCAGGCCATTGCAAGGCACACACACGCAACGAATTTAGCGATGCTAATCAAACCAATCGCATCTCATTGGGCTGCAGGAGGACCAGGAGAAAACCCACTCAACTAGGGCAGATAATACATCTTTCAACAAAACATCCCCCCAACAACTGTGTACTGGATAAGTGATTAGAAAAGGAAAGGATGGATGGGGAGAAGTATTCCATCCAGTGAAGTATTCCATCCAGTGGGGAATTTCCCAAAGTCTTCTTAAGGCTATGTCGTTTGTAAGTTCTATCTATTAACATAGACAATGTAGCGTTAACATGGCGTCGGAAGACTCACCCCAGTGTGATCCCAGACTTACCACCTGCAGTTTTGACCAGATAATCTATCTGAAGCTAAGCCAGTTTAGGCCTGGCCAGTATTTGGATATGTGACCAACTGGGAAAGCTGGGTTACTGCTGGAGGAGGTGTTGGTGTGGCTAACAGGGGAGCCCATCCTGTGGTCTGTGTGGATGCCAGTGCCCCAGTGCAGTGACGAGGACACTGTGACCAACAGGGGAGCCCATCCAGTGGTCTGTGTGGATTCCAGTGACGGGGACACTGAGCTGTAAAATGGGGCATCTTTGAAAAAGCAGGGGGGTGGGTACCCTGATATCCTGGCTAAAACCGCCAACTGTGGCCCTTTCAGATCTGTCTTCCTAAATATCCACTGTATCCAATTGGTGAGTTCTCTCCTGCACCTTCACCAGCTTAGCTACTATGTGGTGAGTGTTCTGGAACACAACACCGTCGTCGCATCATACAGGTGGGGGCTACACAATATTGGTGGTTAAAGTGGCTCGCCATTGGTTCTGTTAAGAGCTTTAGTTGTCTTGAAAGGCACTTTAGAAATGTAACATTCATAGACTCTAGACTCACTGGGACAGTATGGCTATGTTCACACTCAAAGTTACTCAAATCGGATTTTTTGAGTTTTTCCAAATCAAGTCGCTTTCATACAGTATGTGGTCCTATACTGGATATGTATACAATCTGTGGCCATGCAACGAGAATGTAAATGGTCAGATAGGAATTTATTTGTTTCCTTTCACCTATACACATTCGATGAGAGTTTTTTTCGTTGCTGGTGAAAAAAATGTATAAATGTTTGCATGCAAACCATTTTAGAGGACAGATGCATTTACATTACAGTTAGATACTGTACAGGTCACTTGTAATTATGAATGTGAACTGTCAAGATAGACAAATCCAATCTGAGCAAAGAATTGGACCTGGACAATGAGTCTTGTAATGTCGATGTAGCCCACATTGGATTGGCGACGATAGAAGACGGATGTCAGGAGGAACATGACGGGATCTTTGTCACTCATTAATATATAGTGAATCTCCATGATTCATGTAGTCTTCAGTACCACGATGCACCCAGTTTGCTTTTGCTCTGTGCTAAGAATCTGCAAATGGTTGCTGGTGTCTAGCAGTGAGAGATACAAAAAGTCTGCTCACACAAACTCGGCATCACGTGGCTGCTACCCTGTCAAAAGCATGACACTCTTTGGAGCGGGAGAGCTCAGGGGTGCACTTAACCCGTCCTGGGGTGTGCGGGTAGTGCTGCGCACAAGTGTGGACAGTCGAGCCTGATAGAAAACTGGAAATCACTACACTGGGGGAAAAGTCACAGAAAGAGCAAAGAAAAATGAATTGCAGGAACACCTGCAATCGTCCATGTTTCCTTCTCCAGTTTGAGGTGCCCATTACCCATATTTTAACCTGAGAATAGATTGATATGCGTCCCTCATAAAAACAAAGAGTGAACATAAAATCTGCCATGTTACTAAGGGAGGCTACATGCCTGACACTTGGAGATATAATTTCTTTCATTCTTCAGTTGCCCTGGAATATCACTACAGAATATCTGTAAAAATGTGGCCTAAATGAGGTAGTTGCATACAGGTATTTGTATTTCTGATGGTGTCCTTATACTCTGCAAAGCATCACTGTTACTATACTGGCTTTGCAACAGACTGTCTCCATATAACTTGTATGTCTCTTTGGACAAAGAAAGATGCATAAAGATACATGTACAGAACGATGTACAAAAAAATAATAACAGAATTAAAAGCCCCCCACCCAACTGACAATGTATGTTTACTATGTATATATCTATAAAACACTTGCAACATACTTTGCAGTTGTTGGTTGTATTTGCCCATTCTTGTACTTCTTCATGTTTTTAAACTTAATCCTTTTACTCTGAAACATCAACCTGTTTTCTGGGCCTGTAGGTTGCACGGCTGACTGACTATATATAAAATGGAAGAAATACACTCTCAGTCCTATGCTAAACAATCTAGGAATGTCAGGAAATCAATCATAAAACTGAAAGCAAACAAGTTCAGTTTCTAGCTTATATTTCAGGACAAACGGAAGATAATCAGCTTTAGAGACTAACCTATTTACCGACTTCACCAAGCATGCATTCAAGGGCTACTAATCTCTGTGGTCTCTCTCTCTATGTGTTGTGATGACTGCCAACTTTCATAAGATGATAGCTGAACCCCACCTCGATGTCTACTTGTCGCTATAGATTTTCAATGCTGATCATAAGCAGTATTTATGTATTCAGACAGACAACCAAAATGCATGAGTAATAATCAAATAACTCGCTTCTTAATTGAGTGACTGATGTTTTCATGGGTGTATTGATAAAAAGATTTACGCAGCATTTGAATGTTGCTAATGCTAAGATAATGCTAATGATGACAAAGTCCACATAGGCATTAACTTGACTCGCTACAGATGCAAATTAAAGTCCATCTACTGTAGCCCAAATATTTTGGTCCTGACAGGCTCCTGGAAGAAAGGTTTCAGTTCTGTCAATGAGATTCGTGATGTCACCTTTGACCCCAACCCATCAGGTGTGAATCCCAATGACAGGTGGCTTACTAATGGCATGCATAATGTCACCGCTTCCATGACCTCCGTGGCAAGACACAAGACCCTTTGGAAACAAAGGTGACCTGTTCCTCTCACCCGTGGCAGACAGATCAAGAGGATTACACATAGATGGAAAAAGATAAAATTTACTTTAAAAGGACTGTTTTTTTACAAGGCAAATTTACATGATTATTATTGTTTTTGTTGCTGTCATTAATCAAATTCATCACACCTGTAATCTGGTACTTTTGCTCTATCAATAACTTTCGTGGCATCTAAAGTAGGCCTGTCGCTATCGATTATATTAAATCGAGTAATCTACCAATTATTTTGACAATTAATCGAGAAACCGTTTAAATATAATGCTGTAGAGCTGGCGAGATGGGCCAGTAAGTGGGCAGAGCATGCTGGGAGATGTTGCAAATAGCCCCTGTTTTGCTATTAGCATTAATACTTGTGTTGTATTTCCCTGTTGTCGCGAGTAGCTTTACCTGTGTCGTATGTGTGATCCTGACGTGTCCCTAGCTAGTGTGCAATCACCCACCGTGTGTCTGCTTTACCGTCTACTGTGTAACCTTCCCGCATTCCCCTGCTAAGGTGTCGGATGCTTGTGGCTGCTTGAGTGTAGATATTTTAAGCATTTAATCAAAAGACCAACTTAATATTAACGCCTCTCGCCTCCTCTCTTCTCTGCCTCGATCTGCCCGGCGACATTATATGATATAATATGTATGCTGGATGGGGCTACAGCCCATTGCAAGGTGTTCTCCAGACAGTCAGTTTAGGCAATTTTATTCACATAAGATGTATTTTTTCTGTACATTGGGAGAAAACCGGAGGATCTCGGCGTAATATGGCGAGATAATATACATATGGGTGGGGGCCACGATAGTCAGCTGGGTCGAACTTACAGGATGTTGCTATTTTAATGACAGGTCCTTTTCAGCAGTGTACATATATATATATATGGGGGGGGGGGGGATGTGCATGCGCTCTCCATCACAGGCATAATTGTTCTTGATCTTGGTGTTAAACTCACTCATAGTGTTGGTGAGAAATTTTACAAAAATAACTGCAGAGGAGAAACGTGAAGAGGAACCGGTTAGACAAGATGTTTGTCCCCCAATATGCGGAAACATTTCGGATTTTCCCCTGACATGTTATTGAGCGAAAGCAAGTCATTTTCCGGCACTGCTTTGAGTCTGTGGCAACACCGCCAACTCATTTGACAGAGCGTTTAAAAATAATTATTTGGTTATTATGTACAGCATCATGTAAGGTGATGCGGCTAAGCGACGGGGCTAACCTTCACTTTAGCAGCAATTATTTTGAGATACAGGAACCTCGGAAAGCAAATTAAGCAAAATAATTAAAGTCAAAATGATGGCAAAGACAGGCTAAGCTACTCCAAGAGGGTAAATGGCGCATATCCCTGGATAACCTGGCATGATTGGCTAAGTTCTGCTTTGCCACACTCACAGGCGGCTACTTTTTCTTTCACTTTAGTTAATGTGAAATGCTCCCACCCACCTGAGGTTGTCCTTCTCCGTCTGGACGCTGATCCATTCCTTCCGCCATATTGCCGTGTGTCCGGCAAATTTTTATCGGTACTTTTAAAAATCGAGTAATCGGACTTTAATCAAGTAAAACATTCTAGAAGACAAGGAAGGCATGTCATCATACTGTCAAAATAAAAACACAGCTCCAGCTGTCCGCCACAGGACTAAAGAAGGATTCCTGCATCCATTTGTCAGTAACATTATGGGAATTAAGTGAATTAACAGCAACATAAAATAAAAATAATGGTAACACTTTACTTGAGGGGGCATAAATAATGCAGTAGTACACTCTCATTAATGTGTTAATTAACCAGTAACTAAGTGTTAATCTTGTACTGATCACATGTTCGTTGATCATTAATCGATCATAACAGTTCATGTATTTCATGTAGTTACTGCATTTGTTCATGATTTGTACTGATTTGGTAACTGACATACTAAGTTTCTTGTGCTCCCTCAAGTAAAGTGTTACTA
This sequence comes from Mormyrus lacerda, assembly GCA_015163995.2. Lineage (NCBI taxonomy): Eukaryota > Metazoa > Chordata > Actinopteri > Osteoglossiformes > Mormyridae > Mormyrus > Mormyrus lacerda. Next base: position 4,205,067 of record JAABNX020000151.1, read on the forward strand.
AAATAATTGTATAGCAAAAGTTATATAGCCATACAATTATATCACAGATCATAAATAATGGTGAATTACTTGCAGCTTATTTTCAGAGCTTAAAGGCAAAAGACAACATTGGCTGATAAGCAGTTTTTTTATATCCTGTTATTTCAACACATTTGCTTTACTGTAAAAATGAAACATATGGAGTGGTGGTCTGACCTTTAATTTAAGGAAGACATATGACATTAAAAACTTTCCTTAATTAGAGAAAAAAGCAACTTCCCCTCAGGCAGTATCTTAGATTTTAACCTGCCAGACACCACTGGGAAGGAAAAAAATTGTAAAACCTGTTTTTTTGCATAATTTGTAGCATGATGCTGGAACAGAAGAGTGGGATGACTAAGAAAAGAAGAACTTTGTCTAAATGGCTGACTGGCCTGTCAGGCCGTCCAGTGCTTGGTACCCCGTGCTTCTCAACATGAGCTCCCTGCTCACCTTGATCCTGTACTGGCTAAGGAATTATGGAAGGCAAATTGAGGAAGGTATGATTTGTCGTCTTGTTTTAAGCCAGGGGTAGGTGAACCTGTTTCAGCAATGCCAGTACCCAGCAGATTTTCCACCCCAACTGATGAGTATCTATCTGCCTGAGATCAGGTGTGACTCCTCAGAGACCAAGTAGTGTGGAAAACCTACGGAGTACTGGCCCTCCAGGATCAGGCTTGCCCGCCCCTGTTTTAAGTTATCGTGAGATAAATAGAGTAGCAATTAAAAGTACTTTAGTATCTGACAGTCCATAAAAGCAGTGCCGGAATGTGTGACCTGCGTAATGAAGCTTTGATTTTATAACTCTCCCTGATTGACCCACAGCACAGAAGATGTGCTTCCCCAGACCGCTCTGTATTTTGCATAGTCACGACTCAGAGGAATCTACAGACCTGTTGCTATAGGCCGTGGTCTCACTACTATTGTTTAATGGCTTTCATATTTTGGTATTACGGAATGGCTTTTCTGCTGCTGAAATTCCCACTGCTCGTGATTTTGCTTGTTATTCACACACCATAGCAGACCGGGGTAAGCTGGTACAACACTGGTACAACACCAGCTATCTCACGGTGAGAGACAGCATTCAAGTGACAACCCCGGGTCTTAATCTCAACTGTCCTGGGCTAGTGTGGATTATACCTGCTATAATGGTTAGTATAAATGATGTTTTAAAGTTGCAAGAACACAGTGAAATTCTTATGTCACAGTTGCAGAGGAGGGGGCAGGTCAAATGGCCGGACAGTAGGACAGCACAGTGCAATACCTGACAGAAAGACAAGACACTGCATGACAAGGCAGTTCAATATAAGAATTATTGTTTAATAAATAAGCAATAAATTGCAGTGATCAAATGGGGAGGTAGTGAAATGCTAGTAAAGCGCAGATATACAATATTATCAGTCGTACAAAACACATGAAGTCATAGCAGAGTGTTTAAACATATTACTGCGTTACACAAATGACATGCTGTATCTATTATGTGCAAAAAGCTTTCTTGCTATGGGATGGGTTGAACGCGGGGTCTAGGAGCATGAACCCATCAAGTAGGACAGAGCATTGTTCAATTACAGCAAGAGGAGGAAGACGGTGGGACTGTCCCAGAAGGGGAGGAGTCAAGAGAGGAGGGCAGGGAGGATGGGAGGCGCAGACCTCAAGGGAATGCTTCTCCTCACAGGAGGTCATCCGTGACATTCGTTTGCTTTTTTCAGTTGAGACTGTTTCCCCCCCCACACACACACAGGTTTGTAATTAAATCTTTATGGGGACTCTCTATTAATTTCTATGGGGAAAACTCTAACTCCCAACATGACGACCTGAACCATAAGTGACCAAACACTTTCGGCATTTTTACTTTTTTTTGAATGCTTTCATAGATCTTTGTGGGGACTTGGAAAATGGCCCCCACAACGTCAAAACAACCGGTTTTTATCACATTGTGGGAGCATTTGTTTCCCATAATGTAATATAAAGATAATCCACACACACACACACACTCTCTCTAAGGTCACATTATTTGGTCATGCAAATACTGCATGCCAATATATACATATACACACGGGGTAAAGCGCTTCAGTTTCCATGTGGCCCAAATGAACGATCTAAGCGATTTTAAACGTGATATGATTGTTGGTGCGAGAAGCCCCTCCCCTGGGACTTTCGCACACTACAGTCTCTGGAGTTTACAGTGCGATGAACAAAAACACCCAGTAATCTGTGGTTCTGGGGCAGGAAACACCTTATTAATAAGAGAACTCAGAGGTCAGAATGGCCAGACTCGAATAAAGTTAATAGATAAAGCTTATAAAAAAACTAAAACTGATATACATACAGGTATATGTATCCATGTATATATGCAAATATGTGCGTGCATGTGTGTGTGTGTGTGTTTAAAACTTTAACTACTGCTATTGCTATTGTTTTATAAGAAAGTGCCAGATAAACAGTAAAAGGTCATTCTATTACAGCTGACCAGAGGGGTATAATGTAGAGGAAAATTACAGTGTATTGGTTTTGTGACTGAGAAACGCAAACAGGATTATTGGAAATTTGACCTCTTAAAAGGTGAATCGGGACAAAATACCCCTGGGATGGCCTTTGTGTACTGAAGCAAACCAATCACAGCATCTCAAACAGGAACAATTAGTGGAACATATTTAAGACACAATGGAGTTTTTGTGTGTCAGTTTTTATATTATGTTACATGGTAGAAAATCACATTATTATTATTCTTTAAATCACATAACTGACATAACATTGCACAATAATTATGCATTATAAGGATCATAACATGAATTTTAAACATTTGTAAAAGTTGCTGTTAAAAAGTATATAATGTGTTTTTTACTGTTTAATCTGTTCTATTTAGAAAGACTGTTTCCATCAGACAAATATTAGCAATATATGTAATATATATTTTTAATACTCATAAATATGCAAGTCAAAACAGATCTGCTACACATAACTTAACATAAATCTCATAAAATTGCAACCTGAACAATTTTTTGTGTTTGGGGAAATTGTACAAATTATTAGTTAGCAAACAGCTCTTTGCAGTGGATTCACATGGACATCATGTGTTATCTATTGTGAGAGTAAACTAAAGTACTTTTAGCTAAGCTGCCTCCAAAAGAGCGTCTGTTATAGCAGTACATGTCTGAATATATAGCAATACTGTTTAAGTTAAGAAATGTTACAATCTGAAGTTAGTTAAATCTAGAAACTAATTCGTAAGTAGCTTACATTTAGTATGCAATTATGTGTAATACAAATAAGTATACGTTTTAGGGTATAATATACTCGCCAAACAACTAATGCACCATTATGCTTTAAGAAAATATTTCAATTCGTTTGCATGGCAGGGGTTTATCCATTTCAGAGTTGAATTGGCGCCACCTGCTGGTGATTGGTAGTCTTTTGCCCAGACAGAAACACTAGAGCAGCATTTTCAGTCTCCGTTACTGCAAATGCGGGTGTTTTCTCTTATATTGCCTTATGAATTCGCATTACTGAGATGGCAGTAAGTGGCAAGCCTGTTATGAGATCATTTCTATACTTTTTTTTGAAAGTGTACACGCATGTATCGAAAAAAATATTGTGCAGTTATATACGTTTTAGGTCATTAAGTACCAAAATAAATAATCAAGCAATTAAATAATTGAAACTTTAGCAAGAAAGGACACTATTTTAGTTATTCTTTACATAAAGGGAAAAAATAAAAATGAAAATTACATTCAGTGTTTCTGTATTTAATTTATAATTATTTATAATTCATCACAAAGGATCGCACTTATATATGTATGCCAGCAGTATTGAGTTGTTAAATGAGAACAAAGATCCGCTAACGTTCGGGTTGTGAGTAAAAGAGCAGAAGTTTCACATCGGGCAGCCTTCTGTGCACATGCCGGCGGTTTGATGGGATCCGCACGCCGCTTGCGGAGCGCTTCCATAAGAGGGCACTTTCCTTATTCCCACTGCAGTCTGACGGGGCGGCGGCTGCTTGACAGCACACATCACTATTACTGCCGATTAGTTAACCTTTGCAGTGTTGGCACCTTCGCCGAGTTTCACCTTAACGGCGATTCTTTTGCTTCCTTTGTCATTAAATCAATGCAAGTTAAAAACTGCAAATGTCTTGTCTTACAGCGCTGGCTAGACGGTCGTTGTGTTTTCCTGGGTTAAATATCAAGATCGTATTGCAACAAATATCCAGAAATACTTTTTCTG
>JAABNX020000151.1:4220541-4233256 GCA_015163995.2 Mormyrus lacerda
GGGGGACCCGGCAACACCAGTATTAATAGCAGATTGTTGTAAATGTTTTAAATTATGGATTTGATGGAAATAGGATACAGGCCACTGCACTTTCGCCCATTTAATTAACAAAGCAGAAATGCACTTTGACAGAAATCCGGCACATTCTGGAGAAGAAAGGAATCTCTTTGAGTAATACTGTTTAGGAAAATTGAATGTAGGGGAATGTACAACAATGTTAATAATACAACAGGGCCTGAATACGACAATGTAATGTAATAGAAAGCAATTAATTCAGGACACAGGCTACTGCACTGTTTAGTCATTTAATTAACATAGGGTATATTTTGTGGTGGTCGTATTATAAAGCTTTATACGCCCTGACAACCTTCAGATGATGTTTTAATAGCAGAGTTTGTTCTGGGATTTTCTCGAATATGAGTTGCAGTATCAGGCCAATAAAACCAGCTTTTCTATCACTCTTCTGCAGCTTAGATCAGGGATATTGAAAAACAGGACACACAAATGTACAAACTGGACTGCATTTAACTGTATGGCATATCATTATTTGTAATGAGTCAGTATCATAGTACTAAATTCTATGAAAAGTCATTATAATCTTCCTGTACAATGAACGTGACTTAAAAATACTGTCACTGAGCATTCATTCAGCCTGTATAGAGTAAACCTTATAACACCGGAGATATACAGCAGTTGCATGTTCATTCTTGTCTTTTCCTTGACCTCCTTTTTTTATTTGTGTACACGTTCTTCTGTCACGATGGCCCTTTGCTTGGCTGGACTATAAAGCTGAATCTGGTTCCATTTCTGACTGCTTCAGGAGAGCAGGAAGAAGAAAAAAAGCAAACGACAAAAGTCGTGTTTGCACAGACAAATTCCGGAACAACTTTTCTATTTCCGTGTTTTATCTTAAATACACTAATAAGCAGTTTAACAAGTGTCTCCTCTGGGTGTCTGAGGCCTTGTGGCTTCTACTGAACTTCTGCCCACTTGTTCCCAGAAAATACCACTACCAGAATGCAATAACAAACACGAGCGTATTCATAAAATAAAACAAAATGAATAGAAACAACAGTGTAAATCATTTGGGTATTATTATTACTATTTTTATCATTATTATTATTAACTAATTGTGATCATTTTAGACTTTATAAGGTGAGAAGTTAGGGATGGTCTTTTTTCCCCCAAACATGCATTTTATAATTCATCACTTGCCTTGACAGATGAGTTGTGCTGGGGAATATTAGAAAATGTCTCAAATCTAATATATATGCTAATGGTATGCCGAGACTGGGCTGTGGTGTGGTGGGCTTTTTAATCTGTCCTGACCAGTAAGGAAAGTGAAGGAGACAAGCCGCTGTGCTCCGCAATATACGATCAAACAGCTCAGGTCGTGGGAAGAGAAAAGTCAAAGACAAATCGCAGGTAGACAGAGTCATTTTGTAATTTAACAATGTTGTTAGTACAAATAACCGGCTCCTGGTTTTCAGCATCACCTGACACTGAATTAGTTTCATGCCTGCATTAGTCATTCATTTATATATTTTCTCTTTTGACATTTTGCATATTGCTTTGCACACAGATGCATAATAATTACATGTAAAGTCTAGTAGCACAGCTTTGAGGAAGACTTTTTTTTTTTGAACTATACAAAGATCAATAACATATTCATGCCATGCACCTAGAATACTGTTAATCTAAAAAAATGATCTCTATTAACCTTTTGCCAGATTGTTCTGTTAGTTTTGGTTGATGTTGCATAAGTGTAATGTACTAAAATTTTCCTTTATAGAAAACACCAGTTTAAAATACAGGTGATAAAGAGTTTACAAGGTCAGAGATAATCCCCTTAACTCTTAATTTTCCTCCACCCCGACCGCGCATATGCGTAAAATAACTTTGTAATCTTTGACTTTCATTAGAATTTATGGTCAAAAGATCAGTAAAAAAATAAAACAGAAAACTGAATTTTAGTTTCCCTTCTTCTCAAAGTCTTAATTGCTACTCAGATTAAAAACGTGCTTAATTTCTTACTAAATTTGGGAAAAAAAAAAATATGACTGGCAAATAAATCTATACATTATGTAAAATTTAATTTGCGTAATGTTGTTTGGTCATTTCCCTTTTTTTTACATTGTCCCTTCACGGACAGCTTACTCTACAAAGAGCAAGTTGAGATAGGCGATCAATAAAAGTACCAATTATTGTTATTTTTTTCTTTAGCTACATATTATATCTAAATATTCCGACAATTTGAAAGTAAGTTTGTTAAAGGAATTTTTATCTCTTGTTCTTCATGGGACAACAGATTATAATGTAAGACTGTATTATAAAAGATGATAACGTTTTAGTGTAATCACTCAATGCAGATGATTCCCTGCTCTACTGGAGCCTGTGATGAAGTATTAATACTGCGATAGCAGGTGCTTTAGTTTTCATAAATTATATATGCCAGAGATAACGCCTTTGTTTGGTACTCCGGATTATCGGATGGAAATAACGGCTGATACGGGGCACGAGTTTCTCAAATGATACTCTGTGACAATGTTATTTTACAATGCCAGGTCTTATTACATGGCATTGTGCACGTCATAATGTCTTGATGGGGGGGGGGGCTCGCTGGGTAGTAGTGTTGTTTCCCTTCTGGGTTGGGGGTTTGAATCCAGCCTCTAGTTTATCAGGGCACACCATTTTCTTTCTGTTGTCCAAAGACACACAAGTAGGTTGTTCTGCATCTACTAATTACCAATAGAACAGGGATTGATTGCGTGGTCTACATTCAGCCGTGTTTCGGTCCAGATGCATCCCGTCTACAGTGTAGCCATCCTTGTGCCCTGCTGTACCTACGATCCAGATGAATCTGACCAGGATAAGTGGTTTGAAAATGGATTGAGCATTATGAAGTTTAGTTATAGACTACAAAAGAACTGGCATTGATAATATAGGAATTAAGCATTTTGAATTTGTTTTCAACATTGATGTTTTAGGTGCGCTACTTTAAATAAAATAAAATAAAATAAAATATTAAGGGCTGTAGATTGTTTACAAAAAACATTAAACTCCTTGAAGAAAAACACTACTGTCATGCTATACTTTCCTGCATTCTCACCAAGAATTTTTATCACTTTTAAATTAGTGGTACCATGGTGCTGACGAATATTAAGGCACGTTTTGACCATATTATTAATATGTTATTATTATTTGTAACATTATATTAACATTATCATAACGTTATTATGTTAATCAAGCCCTGTATTATATTCATGGTTTTTCTTTGTAGGACACAATGATTTCCCCTCACCTTTCACAGAATTACCTCTGCTTGTTCTTTGGTTTAATATATATGTTTTTTCCTAGCAAATAAAAAAAAAATCACAAAAATATATCATAACAACAAGGATTCATGCTACACAAAAACGTAAACGTTATTTTCTGGTGTCGTCTCAGCAGTACACCGATTCCTGGCACAGTTTACTGTTCAGGAAAGAGTTAAATCCCATAGCTGGTGCTCATAAGCTGAAAATTCTGTTAGTGCCCCGTGGGGTACCCATAAATACTAAGTTTGTACAGAGTTTCATGTAGTGCCCTTATAAACCATATTAGGTACAACCAGCAACTAGATAAACACCATCTTACAGACATTATGAGAAAATCAAATTGAATATAGTTGCATTTTTCTTTTGCTTGGAGGGACTAGAGATTAAGGAAATATTTGTGTGTCGTGATATGGATGCTGAGGAAGTTGGTTGACTTTCACCGGATTAGGGGAGCCTATTTTCAACAAGGACCATTTCCGGATTTTTAAAACCTGTTCCTGCTTACCACTGCTACTGTGAAAATCCATAAGTCTGTCATTTTCTGGATGATTAATTGGACAACAGGCAAAAATTAGTGACCAGGCAGGTTTTAAGAAATTCTTATTTTATCAAATCCCTACATGAGTTATTTTCTAGGATTAACTTTGGAGTTCTTTGTGAATCTATGTGCACACACTTTACTACATCAGCCGTTTCAATAACATGTATCTGACGTTTTTATTTTCTATTTTTACTTCTTAGGGGTATGTCTGCCACCCCACCCCCCATCCTATACCTCCCCCCACATTCTTACATGCTGAGGAGTAACTGACACACTGACAGAAAATTATTACACGTCATTACACTTCTTAAATCACAATTTACCCAGCCTCTGCAAATTACTCTCTGGTGAGCATGCGGGGTAATGGAAACTGTCTTCCTCACTTACGTTCAGCTCTCTCATCTTCTGTCAGCTGAACCAATTGTCTGTGTTGGCAAGAAGAGAGGAAGTGCTGCTTTTTTTCATAATAAATGCCTCAAATTGTATCAACACATCATCTTGGTTGGCTTCACCGGAGTAACTTGAGCTGGTGGCAACATTATTATTTATTCCTAACAGTGGACTGCCTTTTCTTATTTTACACATTGATTTCATATATTCCATATATACACATTAATTCATATGTACACAACCACAATCACGCATATATCATCTGTTTGCTAGTGTTTTATTCAATTTAAAATGAAAAACTGTAAATTACTTACAGGTGTATAATGATAAGATGATAAGATTCATCAATAAAATTGCAATTCCTTTTTGAAGCAAGGAGTCTTGTAAGGTTGGTTGGTTTAAGGGTTTAAAGGATGATGCTGAATATATATATATATATATATATATATATATATATATGAGATTATTTATTTATTTTCAGTTCCAAAACACTTTCATCATGTCCAGCTGGTACAAATGAAGGACTACTGCAGTGTAGTACTATTGCAGTGTAACACTATTACAGTGTAACACTATTACAGTGTAACTATTACAGTGTAGCACTTTTTATTTCTTTTCTGGATGCCTCATTTGCAGCATGAACCTTCATATTATTCATATTATTACTTATTTATTTACTCAATCCTGTCTTGTGTTGCACTACTGTTCGTCCTATCCCCCCCACCCCAATGCTCTACCCATGTAGTATAAATCTTTCCTCTGAACAAGTTACAATAAACTTTGCAACTTGAAACATATTTGGTTGTTGCACTAATATTTTTGCATCAGCAGTGCTGTATTTCACTTTTTAAATCCTGAGAATTTACATTCCTACTAAGACACAAAAACAGCACGTGATCAGTCACACAATATATCAAACTGTAATTTATCACGAGCCTTCATGAAATCTAAAGGGAATGACAGTATGAGTTTTCATTTCAAAAAGTGAGAATCAACAGAATGGACAGAAATGCACCCCCCTTCCAGTGTGATCAGGGAATCAGTCAGACAGACACTCATCGTGAACAGATAGAGGGACAGTGGGTGATGACTGGCACGTGTGCTGGATGTTTTTTAATCCAAAATATCAACCTCTTCCATAACAAGGTTTTACGCTGGCAAAGTACGTTGAAATTAAACTTGTATTTGAGGACAGACTGCCACGTAATAATCATCATCATAATAATAATATAATAGGATGATGAAGAAGAAGTTGGGTATTAAAGAAAAAGTTGGACAATAAAGAAAGCTGAACTATTTTCTCATCCACTTAAAATGATAAAAACAATAATAGAACTATATATATATATATTCTAGCTAATAATAATCATAACATCAAGCAAACGCGAATCAAATATTACTGAAAAACTCCTGGCACTCAAAGGGTGAACGATTCTTAATCAAAGACCTTTCGGTATGTGACACATGAGGAGTGTGAGATTATTTATGTATTTCTGTCGCTGTATCCTGTAGAGAATGAGGCTGTGTGCAGCTTCCCGCTAAGCCAGTCCTGCTCCTCCCTACTCAGCTAGCGCTCATGTCCTTCCTCCCCCGATACTCCTGAACTGACAGCCGGCAACCTCGAGGTTTGTTCGAGTGGCGGAGGTGCCTCGTAGACCACGGTAACTACATCTTAAACACATTTGTCTTGGTTTTGTCTGAAATAATTTGGGAGGCTAAGTCGCAGGATGAATGGGCTTAGTGGTAAATAAGGCCCCTTGTGGACGTGGCCTGGGACGTCAGAGGTCTGTCCCTGTGTCTTATTTTTTTCTCCAGTGCACATTGTTTAACATTCAGTCATTCTCCCTGCCTGCTCCATTATATCTCAGCGGGAGAGTGATGATGAATCGTCTGACTAGAGGAAGAAAAATATATCAAGTCCAGGTCTGGGAATTGGTTAAGTACTTCTGCAGAGGACTGACCTAATAATCGCTCTCAGGCAGTTGGCCCCTTTGATTTATAAAGTGGGTAGTGATTAATGGTCTTTTAAGTGGACAAGTTGAGCCAAAGTCGTGTAGATCAGACCACTCAGACATGACCACCACTTGTAGGGTGGAAGAATAACAGACGCCACATTTGGATAATTGCGGCAGCTTCTGATCAGCTCACATTCAACTCTTGAGGCTATAAATCAACATGGGCTGCCCTCTCTTTGACACCAATTTCGCCCAAGCGTCCCCAGTCACTCCTCAGCGGTTGGCTTTCAAGGCATCTTGTCAGAGTTGCGGTTCAGGATGTTTCTTGCTGGTCTTGCACCCGGAGCCACGCCTTGCGGCAGTGGTGGTGATCTCGTTAGTTTAGTCAGACTTTACACTATTAGCATTTCTCATTATTCTTGATAAAGGAACAAGATTTCTTTCTTCCAGTAATTCCTTACAAATGTGTTGAAATTCTAGCCATTTTCATTAAAGATGCAAGTTAAACTCTACAGCAGACTATTAGCAAAAATGCTAAATGTCTACCAATTTGAAGCTGTCTGGTGTTTAGGACAATACTAATGCAGATGGCAATGTTACAGAAATATAGGCAGCCAGGATTCATAAGTTATTCTGCTCAAACAATGATTATACTCACTATTGTATATAGAACTGAATGGATTACAAATTCTTGCAAAACCTGTTTAATATTGTCTCAGGTGATGTGGACTACCTGCGCCTTTGAAAAGCCATCTTAAACTAATTTTAGAGGCACGAGTGTTTTTCTTCCTCACCTGCAGGGAATGCAGTGGCTCTGCCTGTGGGGGGGCGGGGGGGGGATGCACAGCTATGGTGCGCAGTGGAAATGCTCGTGTCAATTAAATATCACTTTCAATTTTCCTGTTTTACGATCCTTCTGCTACTAAGCACCAATAATCACAGCCCTCCCGCCTTGTCGTGAAGAAGATTGATTACACTTGTCTTCGCCTATATAGAGACATTTACATGAAAATAAGAAAACAACCTTTTGTTCATGCGGCAGTGAATCAAAGAAAGCTTCCAGATTTGATCCTCACGCCGACGCGAGGAGATAAAAACGTTCAGCGTTTGGGAACTGACACGTTCGGCCTGATCGCAGCATTTTTGTGGGATACACATTGATTCGTGTCACTTTTAATGAAACAACAAAACTAAATTACTTCCTGGAACACAGAGGCATATTTTCTCAAAATGAAACATGGTAAATTTAATATCTTGATTGCTTCTGATAAAAGTCTTTACACAGTATGGATATCGTTCCACGCGGCCCCTATTATTTACAGACTCGTCTGTGACTATATTCTCGGTACGAATGAATGAAACGCTTCTCTGAATATGCTTGTGACACAATTCTAACAATCTTAAAGACGGCCCTCCCGAGTGCATGGCAGAACGGTGGGCACGTTTTGTTTTTATGTGTCGAGCGGTCTTTGAAAACAGGTAGCGTGCCTTTCATAATAAAACAGGGGTGAAAGGGAAAGGGTCGGCCCCAGAACCATGGCTTTATGGAGCTGGTGCGTCGTATTGAGAGAGCTGGCTGAAAGCAGAGCAATTATTCCGACAGGAGGGAGCACTTTGCTTATGAATAGATCGATACGTACTTATGGCTTTTCATTGACAGGAGCTAATGTATCCCATGACTGCAAAGAATACAATTCATCAGCGCTAACGCTAACATCTACAAAAGGGAGGAAGTAACAAAAGACAACACCTCCTCACCCTATTGATGAGTCAAGGATGACATGATTAAATAACTGGCAGGTTTGGAGAGTCATGAACCATCTAGATTAGTGGTCCCCAAGCTTTATTTCGTCACGGACCGGTTTAATATCAGAAACAATTTTCACGGCCCGGCCTTTAAGGAGTGACAGATAAATATACGTATGCGTATTTATACGAATAAATGATATGTATAAAAATGTGGATATTTTAAAAATATAATAATGGGGTATCTTTAAAATATAATAATAAACGTAAATCCAATGTGTATTCACAGCTTTATTAACAGCATCCTCATATCATCGAGCCAACAACATAACACGGGTAACATCCACTCAGCACGCAGTGTTTATTGTGTTTATTTTGTTAAAATAATTCAAGATTTACCACAAAAGCAAATACAAAGTGCATAAAAAATATGACATCACCGCAACGCTGAATCAGTGAGAGCCGAACGATCAAGAGACATTTGCTTTTTATACATCTCACTAGCTTGTGGGACTTTTTTTTAGCGGTAAATATCACATGACCAAACTTTTTTATTTTTTCTGTGCAGCCCGCGGACCGGGCCATGGGTTATGTGGGGGTTGGGGGCCACTGATCTAGATAATAATGATTAAATAATAACGCTCAATTTAAAAATCTGATTTTCCGTCCATCCATTCCTTTTCCAACGACTTATCCGTTCAGGGTCGTGGTTAGGTGAGAAACCTCTTGCAGGCAGTACAGGGCAGAAGGCTGAGGTTAAACCAGGATGGGACCCTAGTGAAAAACAAACAAACAAATCAGCAAACAAACAAGCAAACAAATCAGCAAACAAACAAACAAACAAATCATTTCATTAAAACTGGAAATTCTACACTGACGCACAAAAAATACATAACAAATTAGGCGTATGTTTTCCAGGTGTATATGATTTGAATATCCTAAATATTAATTGCTGCCAAATTTGATAAGTATAAACACATCTGGGAATAATTTCTGTGCATTTGATTCTAATCAGTTAAAGGCATCTTATTCTTTGGTTTATGAAGGAAAATATTCATATCTTCCCAAATAAAATTATACCAAAATAATAAAAGGTTAACCTATATTAAAAGCTCAGGATAGATTATTATGGTGTTTGCTATCCTTACATAAGAGTCAGGACACCTCACCCTCAACTCATGGCTGGACAGTTAGCAGGTGGGCGTTAACCACATGGAATGATGGGAAGTGGGCTAGGTAGGCTTACCCAATCCCTTAGCGGCATCTGCTACAATATACCCAATAACTATTTTCTGTTTTCTCAGCATGAAAGACTATACATGGTGATGGTGCAGTTAGTCTGAGGCAGCTTGGTAAACTAGGGTGAGCTCTATCCAACCATCTTCCAAACCCTTATCCTGATCAAGGTCACATGGGGGGGGGGATCTATCCGGGGCAGCATATGTCACAAGGTAATATCTGTGGTCTTAATTTGTGTGCATATTAAGCAAATAAAAAAAACACATGAAAATAAAATAATGAATAAACTTTTCTTACCTCTGAACTAACAATGAATATTTTAACTAATGCAGTCCATTGTTAGCATCTGGTCTGTTTGCTTTGGTGAGTCTACTCATCTCTATTTGTTTTTTATTTTTTTATGCCTCCAGAGGCCAGAGAGCATTAAAAGCTGCATCGATTGTGGTCAAGTTTGTGTGGCAGGTGGGAAGAGTGCAGTGGGGCTTGGGGGTGGATCCCTTTGGTTCTCTGTGATAAAAACCTGTTATTTTGACGTTTTGGATACCTCACATGGTGAAACTCGGTTTTATGAAAACCTGTGACTGCAGTCAAAAAGCTAAAAATGCCAAAAAAACTTTGGTTTGGCTACTTATGGTTAAGATTAGGGCTGCGTAGGGGTTAAGGTCGTCATTGTTGGGATTGGGGTTTTGCCCGTACAAATGAATGGAGAGTCTCCACAAAGATATAATTACCAACGTGTGTGTGTGTGTGTGTGTGTATACACGCACATGCATTTCAGTGCAAGCCTCACCAATTACACTTGTGAGTGTCGGGCACAATGATGATTTTCATCCATGACTTTTTGTACAAAAAAAAGAGAGACCTCAGGCTTCTCTTCAGAGCGCGTTCTCCTCTGACACCCTCTGCATGCTTGGCTGCCCCTAATGACTTCCTTATTACCAGTTACAAGTCTGCAGCTGGGCTGGGGCCATCAAGAAATATGAAAGTAAATCGCAAGCTGGTAGTAGTGAGCCAAAGCCCTGCCTCTTCCCCACAAGCACAAATCGCAGATAAGAAAACGTGAGACAAATCTGGCGTTAATTGAATTAGCTAGGTTCAGATTTCTCAGGTTTCAAGAAACCGTGCTCCTAGGTCCCATACAGAAGCACTTTAAATATATAAGTAGAAAGCAGAGTATTTGTCATGAATTATCTGTCCATAAAAACATTGCAATACAAATCAATAGTGCTTTAAATTCGCATTTAAAGCATTTAGGAATTCCAGGCTGATCCGTTTGTTCTACTCACCCTAAGGGAGAATTCCAAAATGCATTGTGATGATACCATCTTTGCATTTGCTTACACAACTTTATTGAGCATATTTCTGCAGTGGAAGTGATGATAGGAACCGTCAGATAGCGAGCAGGGGTATTTCTCAAACAGAAGAGTCTACTCTGATAGCCCATGCATATATGGTAAACAACCAAGATTAGTGTGGCACTGCAGCATCTCAGAAGGGTGGTTTGTTTACAAAGGACACAGAGCACCAGAGTCCGTTTATCTCTGTGTTCTGGGTTAGACTCCTAACTAGCAAATGCACAGAGTACCAGAGTCCAGTAATTTTTGTCTACCGGTGTCTGTGCATAAGCAGGGTCAGCCTGATGTAGTTACAAATGCACAGAGTATCAGAGTTCAGTAATTTTTGTCTACCGGTGCAGGGGCATAAGCAGGGTCAGCCTGATGTAGTTACAATTGCATGCCCCCCTTTGGACAGCTGTCTTGTGCAGCTTTCTGTATATTCAGTGATAAGCCAGGCACTAACACTGCACATAAAACATTAATAAACAAACAGTGTTTAAATTGCCTGAAAGGAACCAGTGATGCGTAAGCAACCCCAGAACCTCCACGGCTTAATCTTCTGTGATTTGACATTCTTATTCAAGACTAGGCAGTAAATAAAGACAACATATAAGCTTTTAAGAACAATTCATTTAAAAGTGCAATTTATAGATTTGAGTTTTGCATTTTATATCTTTATTTTTGCTTTTGTGGCAAAGATAATAATAATAATAATAATAATAATAATAATAATAATAATGATTGTTTTTTTTATTATTATACTGAGGTATAGTTAGGATACAAGCACCCAAAGACAAAAATTAGCAAAAAGATACCCGAACAGTACTACTGAAAACGAAACAAAGCAAATTTTGTTAAAACCATGAATACAGCAAACGCCAACCCTTAAGTCTATGAAAAGAAGCAAACAGCTCAATAGAATCCAATTTTTATGTAACAGTCACCACGTCAGATGTCAAGCACAGCTGATTTGTTCACATCCTCTCTCATACCAGATGTCCTTCACTTACATGTTCTTATCTTTCATGCGTGCATCATTTTCCCAGTGCTGAACCCAGAGAGTTACCACAGCACAATCTCTTGTTGTGCACTATCAGTATTCCGCTGGTCAAAGCTAGCCAACAACTGTGTAGAGACATCGGTGGCATGTGTTAAATGTATTAGGCATTGTGTATCTGGAGAAGGCGATGGAATAAAGGACATTGTTCTACAGTGGACCAATTCATCAGGTTTTTCCCAGAGACTTCTGGGTCAAGTTTTTATAGAAGCTGTTTAGATTTCAAATGCTCATTTTCTTCCACTCTCAGCATAGCTATAGTGTCCATACTTGTCTACATTTACTTCTCATGTTTTTGTGCATGGTAGATGTCCTTTAAAAAGAGTATCTCAAATAAGTCTTTATTCTTGTTTTGTTGGCTCTTATTCGATGTTTTCATGAACTCTGGCCCGGACCATAGCAACAGCGAGAAGAATGTTAACAGTGATTGACAGGATTTTAGAAAGCTGCAGTCCCCTATACGCATTTCAAACACTTTGGGAACAATGGCGTTCGGTGTGATTGAATTAATGAGGTATCGCTAACTGTCAAAAGAGCACACATACTTTACATAAACCTGATTATCTTTGCATGGCAGAAATGGGGGTAAAAGGGGGGGGGGGACGGGGGTCCGCTTTTCACTGGGCAATTGCAAAGGAGCCATCAAAGTGTCGGCTGGGGCTTAGAAAGTGATGTTCTGGCGGGGTCGTCCTGCACCCCCTCCTCTCTTTCCTGGCCCTACTTAGCATACATCAACCATAGAGCTTTAACAAATCCATTCAGGGCACCCGGCCCCAAGAAAACACAGCATACTTTTTCACGACTCGCCACCTCCAGGAGCGGCACTTTCGCGGCGGCCCGCATTGTTCAGCCCGAACCGCACACAGGCTCTGCCGTCCCCCGACCCGAGCCGGCCGACTCTGCCCTTTCTTAACCCCAAAAGTGACAGTAAGCATGACTGCCAAAGGCAGGCTGGGGAGGGGGGGCTGGGGGGTGTGGGTGGGTATCTGCCTGCTATTGAGCTGGGAGAATAGGCGACAGAGGGGGGGTTCGACTGAAATACTCCCCAGATCAGCAGAGTGAAGCTACTGAAACGTGAGCTAAGACTCGAATTAATCCTTTTAGCATTTTTTTTTTGTAGCGATGGTGGGGGA
>JAABNX020000151.1:4235656-4258515 GCA_015163995.2 Mormyrus lacerda
TCCCCCGTCCCCCCACCCGCGGTTTTGCCCATTTTAAGAACAACTGTGCGAACTCCTGCCTGCTTCGTTCATGAGAAATGCCTCAATCGCATCTTGGTTTGGTCTTCTCATGGCACACGTATATGTCTTTGTCACGCTGAATTCCATATGGCCTAAACACCATGATGTAAGGATTTATTAGTAACAACCCTGCTCCATGTCTATGAGAGTAGAACAACAGCAAAAACGTTGCATGGTGCAGCAATCTTCAAAGCTTCTCGCTGGAGCTCACCGTTGCGGGGGATATGACCTCCATTACTCCATCAGCAGCAATTACTGAGACATGATACACTTTGTGAACGTTCGAGCATCCTATTGGCCTTTTTTATACCACTGGATTACACGCCAGAGGTTGTCTCCTGGAGGGTTAGGGATTTAAATTCGCACAGGAGAAGCTTGGAACCCACTGCTTACGGCCTGCGAGGGTGTATTGAGACATTGACGATTCTCCGCTATAATGCATTTACATGTGCGACAGCCTACTGTGTTACCAAGATCACACAAATATGTAAAATGCATCAAGACAAATAAACAATACCTGGCTTGACACAAAGAAATCTCAGATAATGGTGATTCTTTTCCTCACACTTTGTGGTCTCTTCTAACCTTTATGGCGACTACATTGAATCCTTAGACACTACATCAGTGTATAAATCAAACAGCTGTGTCGTTCAATGTATTATTAAGATAGAACCAGTCTTTATACTCATGGATTTTCTTGCACTCATTATCACTGTGTGAGAAAAATGTGAGCAAAAAAATTTAAACACACCTGACATTTATTTAATCCATCCGTCTATCCTCCTCCAGCTTTCATGGTGGGAAAAAGCAGTGAAAAGAAGAGAAGTGAGGGAACAAAGTTGGAATTTTGGGTTTAATA
This sequence comes from Mormyrus lacerda, assembly GCA_015163995.2. Classification (NCBI taxonomy): domain Eukaryota; kingdom Metazoa; phylum Chordata; class Actinopteri; order Osteoglossiformes; family Mormyridae; genus Mormyrus; species Mormyrus lacerda. Next base: position 4,236,576 of record JAABNX020000151.1, read on the forward strand.
ATGCTCCTTTAGACAAAAACCCCAACAGAAGCGATATCTAAGAAGCTGTTGGCTCACCTTGACAGCTCCTCTACCCACAATGCACTAAGTGGATGATTAAAAAGAAATGGAAGGTTTTACTGGGGGGTATGCGTGGTGTCCCAGGAGGACCCAGAGCTAGTGGAGCGAGGAGCTACAGCTGTCCTCCAAACAAGCCCCGACATTCTTTATTTATTTCTTATGAAATATTGATGCGTGTTATGAAAGGTTTAAAATAATGCGACGGCCTCCTTTTGCCCCCGCACAGAGTTTTCTAATGCATAAATAATTCTGGCCCGTGGACCATGGGCCTCCACATTAGGTGGGATGTATCCGTTGTATCACATTCTTTCAGCCTGAGAGAAAATACCATCCCTAGTAATTTCCTACACTTATACAATCTGCGTGGACAGTAAATAATTGATGTATGAATTTAGGACTAAAACTCAAACACAATATGACTTTATGTCAAGGGTTACTCCCAGAAGATCTGCAGTCGAATCGCCTCACAAAGTGGTTTCTTCCACTTAAAGACGGGACCCGCTTTTATTTCACCTTTTTGATGGGAAAAAGAGACCTCCGTGTAACTGGGCCCTTGATGAGGTCTTGCTTTGCATGGCTGGCAAACAACTGAGTGATTTAGCCTATTATGAGCCTGGAAATATTTTGTTTTTGAAGACAAATGGATATTTTGCAGCGACGCGGACCTGTTTTGATTGCATCGGTGACGTCTGAATGCGGTCGGGCCACATCTGCTTTTCATCTTAGTGTCTGCTCTAGTGTACAATTATGCTCTGAATTGTCAGCAAGATCCATTTACCAGATACACAGTGGGACAAACGTGAGAGAGGCAGAGCTGGTAATTTCACTCTCAACGCTTCAATTAACATGATGCACAGAGTATAGCTGCTTTGTATATTAAAGGTTGAGCCATGAATCTCATTGAGATATTGTGAGACACAGAAATGAATTAAAGTGCCTAACAGTGGAAAATAAATATTCAGAGTTCAAAGGGCTAATTACCCATACCAATAAAGTACTGAAGTAAATAAAACAAATCGGAAAATATTTATTTATGATATTTACATATGTTTATGTTGTTCATATATGTGTGACACATTAACACACAGAATAACCAATCAATGTATTGTTATATCAATAGTAACAATGATTGTATAACAACAACAATAATAATAATAACCATCATATTTGCAACAAAAAACAAAAATAAAAATATAAAATGCAAAACTCTTAAAGTTACACTTTATTATTATTATTATTATTATTATTATTATGCTTTGAAGGAATAAGAAATTAAGATTTTTCCATTTACGTTTAAGTAGTGGCTCATGCAAAACCTCATACGTGTCCTATTTTATTTATTTTTTTAAATACAAAAAATGATATATTCATATGAATTTCTTTTGTCATTGTATTCAGTATTATTAGTTCAACCAATAGTGAGAAATCTTTGGCTAAGCTGACAATGTTCACGTCGCTTGCTTTTGGTCTCAATGGATGTGGCTTTGCTATTCAGTTATCTTCTTGTCAACATCACGCTTTTAACCATCTCTAGGAGACAAAAGATATCCTCTTTTAATCTGGCATGCCGGGATGGTAATAAAGACAATGCCGCCCGACCCTGTCGAATCTGCCATCCTTTTATTATCATTTTCCATTGGTGTTTGCTCTCAGAGGCTGTCGATAGATTTAAGCCAGGTCACATCCGCTCTGCTTGGCTTCCCATCGACAGCCCTTCTCCGTAACTTAGCTAGCCCCTGGTTCAGCTAAGTATGGTTTGGAATAACATTTGAAATGGGCAGCAGATCATGGAAGAAACCCTCGATTTTCATAACAAATCCCTGCTTTCCTCATGCGACTTCGTTTTAACCCCATTTACTTACTCTGCAGATGACTGAAAAGGCCTTTGTCTTCATCCCCGATGACCTCACTGCAGTGTCGATTATGACATCATCACAGCCTGGTTTCCACATTTTTTTTTCTTTTTTTACCCTTACATGCAGAATATAAAGCTCATTCTCTTGCGCAGAATATAATTGTGTATCCGTTTTCATTTAAATAATCACACAAATAACTTCAAAGAATTTAATTCCTTTGACATTAACAGCCCTTAAGGAAGAAGCCAAATATCTTGATATCCGTTGAAATGTTTATTTTAGGCAAAAAAAAAATCTAATTAAAAAAATTTGATTTCCAAAACTTCTGTCAAAAGCTCTAAAAAATCATATTATCAAAAGGATTAAATACTTTAAGTATAAGTAGTAGTAATCGTGGTGGAGCACTTGTATACATACTTTTATGTATGTGCTCGTACTTCCTCATATTTGTACTCAGGGGCGTCAAAAGCATTTTGAATGTGGGGGGGGGGGGGGCTGGCATAAAACTAATATTTTATGTGAAATGTGGGGGGGTCCAAATGAATAATTATGAAATGTGAGGGGGACATGTCGGCGGCGACGCCCATGTTTGTACTCATACTCATATATAGTCTGATCTTCAGAAGGCACAGCATTAGCTGAATATTTCATGATCAGCGCATTACATTTAAGGAGAAGGGTTCCCAGCTCCGTCCTTTGGGCCTTTTTGGAAACAAACACAACCCCATGACCTGTCCTGACCTCTGAAGAAGAGTTAGATCAATGACATTTTTCCTTCCTGCTTCAGTTTTTTTTCCTTTTCTTTTTCATAAGCGCTGGGGGCCACAATGCTCCCTTCAATTGTGTTGTCTTGCTCAGCTCTCCCCACCCCTGTGACCACCCATTCTGTCATCACAAGCAGCTGTGGTTCTGTACCAACCCCCCCCCCAACCCTCCCCTCTCTCAAATGTGACCGAATGAGTCTAAACTGGAATCTGTAACATCTTCTGGCGATGATTAATCTGATAAATAATACATATATCAATCTAGTCTTTCAGACAAGGACAAATTCTTACCAGCGGGATGGCACAAGACCTCTTATACTGCTGCCTGTAGCCGCAAAATTAATTATTTAATCCTTAATTCTTTAGGAAATGAGCAAGTTTGATTAATGTTGTCCAGTGTCAGTTCTTGGTTGTTTGATATATGTCAAATAATTCACCCCCTGATCTCTCCACAAACACACTTCTCACTCTCCCTGAACACACACACACACACACACACACACACACACACACACACACACACACTAAACTCATAGTTACACACACGCTCACACATTTCAAAGACAGAAGCCAGGGGCTGCTGTCTCAAAGATCAGATGCTGAATATCTCAGGATAAATTGAAGTGAAAATTTAGAGAGAGCTCGCTGAACGTGGCCCACTTACAGTAAGCTTTCTCAGTCTAAGTTTAAGCATGTTTACTAATGGATGCCTCCAAGGCCTGGCCCTAAAAATGTATTTTTAATGCTGTCAGTTTCTCATTTCCTCTTTCTTCTTGTCAGAACGTGCCTGGCCAGCAAAAAACGAAAAATTCGGACCTGACGAGATCTGGCACGCTGACACACGAGAGCTGCCCTAACATAATAAAATGAATGTTCATTTATATGATAATATAAATGAGTAACAAAGTAACAAATTTCTCTTTTTTTAGATGACAAATGTCATAATGAATAAGGTATATATATATATATATATATTGACAATACTCCCTCCAAAACACAACATCACAATAAATGTATAGCATCATTTTAAATAATATTATATACTGTACTACTAAAGTAAAAATTTGCTTATATATACATACATGCATCTTGAAAGCAAGTATTGGGATGCATTGTTACTATGTCATTATACCAATATATAGGCTGAAAGCATTATAATTTTAGGATAACATTTTTATTGGCTAATCCTGATCACATTCGTAAGTAGCGTTTTCAAGTTTTTAAGTTTCATTGATTATTTCACATTATTGGTGAAATTTCATAGCATATGGGTGAATTTATTTTAATTTTGCATGTACTCATTGCCTACACAAAACCCAAAATGAAAAAGAACAGAACAGGACAATTTCAGACTTTATTGTTATACTACACTATAATCTCAATTAATTTGGAATTTAAAACTATGCCATGTTTTGTACATATACGTGAGATTACATTGCATGCAAACACACACTATCCGTATCCCTGCTAAGCTCACTTGAGTTCCTTATCTGTCATTCAGAAAGTTTCAATCATGATTCAGTGGGTCACCCTTTTCACCCCTGCTAAAAACCACCAAGCCCCCAGGGCTGTGAAAAGGGTCCCAGGTTTAATTGGGCCAACAACCCAACAAATCTCCTTCTGTCTGGGATAATATATATTTTCCCTCTTCAGAAAAAAAAAAATGTGTTTCTACAGGCAAGAAAGGGCTTGGTGAATCAGTGCGGACTGACAGATTGTTTTGTCCAAGGTAGCTCTGCCGCTTGTTACAAGCATCAGGACATTAGACTAAACAAAAGCTGGATTGGCGGTATCATCAATCACCCGACTGACAGTTGACTTCAGTTTGTTTGTTCCACTCTGCATAATAAGTGATTGGATCAGGTTTAATTAGATGTTGGGTAATCAATCATTTCCAACAAGACACTTCGCTCAGGGATCCTGCACGTGCCTCCGTCAAAATAAATAAATAAACGTGCTCCTGAAATTCAGCCGTGACCTAAAGTAAATCCCACAGGTGAGATGCGGGCGGCTCGTGAAGACATCCGACTTGTTTGGCAGGCTGTCAACCCAACTGCATTCAAGCGGCAGGATTGTTGCGTTAAAGCTGATGATGATGATAACTCAAACAAACAAACAACAACATCAACAATAATAATAAGGTTAGTATGATTTTTGATGATGATGATGATGATGATGATGATGATGATATGTATATAACTTTAAAAGACTTGTAATACTTTGAGCATTTAGATTTGAGTTATCATACCCATAATTGATATATCCTATGTGTCTTATGCTAGACGCACAGGAGCATGTGAGGTCTGGATGTGGTAACAGTCAGGAACACAAAGCAATGGGAAGGAAGATCACAACATGACACAAAAACACACGTCCTTTACACAAAGGTGGAATGAAGAAGCCAGCTGGGCGGGAGGCGGATGCCCCGCCTCTGAGTCGCCCGCCACTGTTGATGAGACAGTTACAAGTTTACAACAGCTGCCGACTAATGTTTGATCAGTGATAAAATATGCCGAGGTGACAACACCATGCTGCCCTGCATTCCTGGGACCGGCCATTAAAAATTCAGCGAAATGAGTGAGGTCCTGATGGCCCCTGATACTCCCAAAAGGAACATGGGACAGAGACAGCTTCACAAGATGTCAAAAACAATATCCATTTGTGTTTGCCATCAAATCCTTGGAGTAACCCTTCTCTCACTACGTGTGCTTTTCCCTTTTCTCTCTCTCTCTCTCTCTCTCTCTCTCTCTGCAAAGGACTGCAGGAGAAATGGACAGCCCCAAGGAGGAGAGAGCACAGCGACGACTTCCTTAAGGAGAACTTCGTGACTCCTGGCACCCTGTCACCCTTTCGAAAACCCTGCTGTGCAGAAATATTTTTGTTTCTCAAGAAGACTTCTTCCCCTTTCTTGTTGTGACAATGTCAGCCCGCTGATGCGTACCACAATGACTCTCCGGGAAAAAGTGAGCATTCACTGGCCGTCAATCCTGCAAGATTCGTGGGGCCTGGATGCTGGCAGGATGGACGGTGACAGACACATTATTTTATATTGTGTCTGCTAAAAGTTCAGGATGTATATTTGTGTTTTCCGAAAGACTCTCTGTCTCTGGTTTCTCAGTGCTCTGCATTTTTCATCACTTTTTTGTATAAAATGATAATTGCCCAGATTATATAACTTTGTATATGTAACATTAATATACTAAATTATTGCAAGGGATTTCCAAATTCGCAAATACCACAATATATAAAAATCACTACTATGATGCAAATAAATTATTTCATTACTTTATAACCGTTACAAATACAATTCTATACCTAAAATAGCTGATTAACGTAATCAGAAAAATAACTATATTTTTTAATTGTATGCAAAAGAATCTCCACATTGGATTTTACTCTGATAACTTTTAATGTCAGTTCCCTGGAAAACTATACTCAAGGACTGCTTGAATAATCTGATATCTCCTGTACCTGAGCGATTTAATTTCACTCCACAGTTAATTGTTCCCAACACACCCACACTAAACTGTAGAATGCTATACCATTGCTATGAATGCACAGATGTATAACAATAATTTCTAATGCTCCATATTAAAATTAATGTTAGAAAGGAACAAAAGGGGATGAGGGGGAGCTATTTGTAAATAAATCATAATGGGTGATCCATATATACATTAATTCATAGCTGATGGTGTTATAATGAAGTTGCATGCATGCAGCATCTGTGTTCATTTACATAATATCATGCATTACCTGCTGCACTCTGATTCTCTAGCATGGGATGCTGTGACTCAGGGTCTGGCTGCGGTGTTTAGTACCAGTTTTACAGGGTTTCAGAAAATCTAAGTTTGATTGATGCCTTAAATACCAGGAGAAACAATCTATTATCGAAATGGTTGATTTATGAACGTAATTTAAACCTGCGTTAGTGTGAAAGCCAACTGACCAGATGGTTTTCAAAAGTATTGTTAGGCACCCATATTGCGTTTATCAGATTTCATTTCTAGGTTTTACATGACATTCTAAGCCTTTTCAAACAGTATATTTATGTTTGTGCTAACTTGAAAAAACTGGGATCGTAACTCTCAGTTAGTCAATGTCCGCTCTGCCATGTCTAACCATTAAAATTCTCCTGTATCGTTTGTGATCCAAAAGTCATATGCGACTAAACTAGCAAACATACTGTAACTGATAATGCTCTTCATTCTGTCCGTTCACGATCAGTTTATTTTTATGAAAGCACAACAGACGCTCTTGCCTTAAACTTAAATGATTGTACTCCTATTCAGAACAGCAGTACGACGCTAATAATTCAAAGGCTTCTGCCCAATCGCTGATAGCATATTCTGAACATTAGACCCCTCAGCATCACTGTTGAGATGTACCACACTGTGATCTGCATTAGCGTTTCTTTTTTTTTTTTTTAGCATTTTTCTCCTCAAAATATACAGCGTACTCCTCTTGATAAGGGTTCATGTGCCCTACAGGGGGCATGTACTCAAGATTCAGAACATCTGATCTAAACCGAGAACATCTAATCTGAAACGAGAAGATGCTGTAATGTAATGGCCACCTTCATGGAGACAGAGAAGTGGCTAATTCAACTCCCAGGAGGGTCTCTTGTATCCCTGAGCAAGGCACTTAATTTGATTTACGTATAAATATTCAGCTGGACACGTGGATAAAAGGGTGTTCGACTGTGAAACTGCAGGATCTGCTTTGTTGGAGAAACACAGAAGTATGAAGCGAAACCAGAAATTTGCTGGCAAACCTCAGCAGTGTCAAAGACGACCAAGAGCACAGCAAGAGAGCCGATAAGGGTCAAACGTGGTGGAGGTCTGCGCGGTTCCTCAGAGGTCTCCGGTTGGCTGCCTGAATGAATGATACAATTTCATATTCAAACTTGCTTCACTGATCCTTTGTATCTTTCTGTCAATTTCGTTTGACGGGCCTTTCCGAGTATCAGCTAGGTATCCCTGGCTCATTGAACATTTTTTTTTCCTCTGCAAAGAACCAAAAAGTAGCAAATTCAAATTAGAAATATGAGAACTAGAAAAAAACGTGAGGAAAGGTGTTTTGATTTGGCACAACTTTTAGGAAGAAAAAAGATTTAAAGCAAATAAAGCAGACAAGTACAGTATAATAGATTTAAAACATGTAACACTATTGGTAGACGTATTGTCTGTATACATTGGCCTTGCATTGCCCGTAGTGTATGACTGTGTGTTATGAGTGTGTTTATGTTTCCTGCATTGGACTGGCATCCCATCCAGCCTGTGCCCCAGACTTGTGCCTTATGCTGCTGGGGATAACCCCCCCATGGAGAGAATGAATGTAAACAGTTTAAATTGAATAAAAGTGAGCTGTGTTTATAGATGGGTTAGCATGGTAAACAGCATTGTGGCTTCACTCCTCTAAGGGTATGGATTCAGCTCCTTCCCTAATTATGTGTGTGTGTGTGTGTGTGCGTGCGTGCTTGTGTGTGTTCACTAGGATTTACTCCTGCTGTTCTGGGTTCTTACCCACACCCAAAGCTTTGGGTAAATTAGCGTTGGTATAATGTCATTTGATCAGCGCCCTGAGATGGACTGCATCCTGTACATGGTTCATCTCATGCCCAGTGCATACTGGGATAGGTTCCAGTCTGGCCTCGGCCCAGCACTGGATATGTGGTTATGGCAAATTCCAATGGAAGATGCATATTGGTCGATTTCAAGAGAATCCTACGGAAACACACATGCACAACTACACGTCTTGAAAGATGATGAACATGGTTTGAGGATTGGCCTTTAGTCTTTCTGCCCCTCATAAGCACTTGATCTCTGGCTCCATAAAGTTCTTCTGTTAAAAAATCTGTGATGACACCACTGCAGTCTGGCAGACTCCTCATTCCAGATAAAGTGTTTTTATTCTGCTGAAACGTGATTTTATCACCAAAATAGAAAAGAAAATATAAAAAATAACGAGTGAAACACATCCATCCATCCATTCATCCTTCGATCCATCCATCCATACATTTCCTGCTCATCCTATTCATGGTCACAGGGGCCTGGAGCTGCAGGCACAAGGCAGGGGACTGAAATGCACAGTAATGTATTTCATTCAGAGTTTACACACACACACACACACACACACACACATATATAGCATAATTTAAACCCTATATCTCACCTTAACTATAGTATATTATATGACATTACATATAACTATATTTCATCTAATCGAAAAGAAAAACCATTATTAATATAGAGGCGAAGTGTGAAAGCATTTGTAAGAACAGAAATTCATTGTTAAGATTTTATTGTTGTGCGATTAACAACTGAATAATGGGGAGTCTCATTTAAGGGAAATTTGGGGATGTGTGGCAATGACAGTCACAAATACATAACATGATAAAAGCATTTTCTTCTTTGGCCAAACAGGAATGGCATTAATAAATAAGCAAATCATGCACGCTAGTCCTGAAGGGATGATCGTTTTAAAAAACAGCCATCTAATTTACTTACCTCTGGGGCAGGTTTATTTATGGAAAAATGTATATAAAAACTGCTCTGGATGATCTACCTCCCTGCTTTTGTTTCCCATCACGGGGAGGCAACTGACTAAATAATTCAGGATGAGCGATAATCGGCATGTGTTAAAACTGGACAAGGAAGTACTTCATTTCAATTAGCCGTTTTTAAGCAACAAAAGAATGATTTAGCTGAAGCCAGGATACATTGTTATTCAGCTTGTTCCAGGCTTGTTTTATCTATCGTTTCACCCCCCACTCCCCCACCCATGTAGTTCAATAACAGTTCTATATCATGTTTTGTTTCCATTTTTTTTCGAGGATCGTGTTACCTGGAATCAAGTGACTCTCCAGGCCTAAACAGAGGCTCACATTATTCTGGGTCACTATGATCTGCCCAGCTAATTGGATCAGGTGTAAGCCAAGCCAGCCGGGTTACGACTTTTATGGGACACTTCAGAGTGCTGTGGCGGTAGCTGGCTGTTTGTGGGTCGAACAGCTACCCAGCTCGCCCAAGGCCCTAGCTAATAAAGATGCTAGTAATCATGATGTAGTACAAGGCTCAAATTCGTCATGTTACTTTATTGCAGGGGTGGTCATTAATGTTTCAGGCAGCTCTTAGATGCCTGTTTCAGGGATTCTGAGTTTAGTTTCCGTCTTGTCTGTGCACGCACACAGAAGGCGAGGAGGGGCAGGTCTGTAATTTACTTTTCAGTTTCTCTGTATCTTGTAAACTTGCCACTTAGAAGTTGCTAATGGCTGTCCATTATATACTACCAGTGTCACAATTATGAATTGTTACACACTGCACAACTTCCTTGTGAATGATTTACACGTCAGTGCAGTGCTGCTGTAAATCAAAAAGCCCAGATGTAAAAGTGATGGGAGTTTACTGCACGTTTGCATGTATCGTATGAAATGCTATACTGTGCATAAAATAAAACAAAGCATTATCTTGTGCTTGAAACATAAAAAAAGAATTGCAGCAAAGACATTTAAATAACAAATGACAAAAGAAATATTGAAATATTAAAATATAAAAGCAACGATATTTTCCAAAGGATATAATGATCTGGCTGCATTAACAGTACATCAGATATACTCCTTAGTATGACAAAGGGTTTTTCTGTGATCCTGTGACTAATTTAATGAGAAATTTAAACATAAATAAGGCTTAAAATGTCAACCATGGATCCTGTGTGTGTTGGTATAAACAAAACAGTCAAAAGGGTACACAAAACATCCGTCTTAGTGTCTGCACTGAAGCCCCCTCACAATGTCACACTATTACAGGGCCGGAAAGGAAATTTGCGATGGAACGTGTCAGAATTTGTCACATAAAACGTACTCGGCCCAGACGAGCAGAAAGAAGGCAGCCCACAGCCATCTGCCAGGCCAGAACCCTTTTCATTTGCAAACTGTAGGTGCTGCTTTTTGTTCACTCAGCCAGATGATCACCGTCTCGGAGCCAGTCGAGTGTCCCCGTGTCGCCGGGACCGGGGAAGGTCAACAGATTGTCATGCTTTGGGGAGGAGGAGAGGAGAGCAAGCCGGACCCGGTGGGGTGGAGCCACGGCGACAGCTGCTGCATCCTGGGACGCTGCTCCACTGTGGCCTTTTTTTTTTCTTTCTCCGGCTTACAGATGTGAGAGGCAGCAATAGCACCTTGGCATTATGGGCAAAGGCACCCCGGCATCTACCTTCCAGGTACATTGCAGCATCTTCTAATGACTTTGCCAAGTGGAGCTGTAACGCAGGCAGAGGATGCAGGGGGGACAATGCCTGGCTGGAGGTAATGGCTAAAGGACGGAGAGAGAGGCAGGGAGCGTGTTACTGCAGAGCTCGGCTAGCAAAATCACCCCCTCCGTCAGATCACAATTTTTTCAAACTTTTCAAAACAGTTCGGAATTTGTTTTCCCGTGCGCGTGGTTGTGTTTTATATATATATAAATTCAATTTCAGTAGTGCTTCACACACATTCATACACATTTTTAAGTCTGATGATACGAAATAATGTGGTTACACAGGCCCCATTTGTATTCTGGATTTAATTTTAGATCAGCTGAACTTTTATATTTGTAACAATCCGCCATACTTTTAAATAATAAAACAATTTGATTGGCTATGACTGTTTTTAAATAATCTTTAAAGTCCCCAAAGACTAACACAATTTAACATTGTGAATGTCTGTTTACAGGAGAAAGTAAGTATTAATAGATCATTAAAGGTCTTTTGCTTTAAGGGTAATTTGACACGCAATTTGCAGTAAAATGTTTAAACGGCCATTTAAACGGGGGGGACGATATGTCTTTTTAACAGCTTCCTGAATCTCAGTCTTACAAACCCAGCTGGCCGACTGGCGTTAAAAGTGTGTGGTTCATTCAGAAAGCGCTTTAATCAGGCCTGCGATCATGTGAGTAACCGGAGCGGGTTCGATTTGGCTCCCCACTTATTAGCCTGTAGCATTTCTTGAGGAACTTTGATTAATTGGGGTTAGCTACTCTATATAACAAGGTCAGTACTCCCAAGCTTTCACATTTGTTTCCATTTACATCAATTAGACGTGGGGGGAGCTACAGGCTAAAGGAAAGGTGTGCCTGCGATCCAAGTGTAAAAATAGCAGGGAAGGGCACGTAGCACATTTAATGCAAATTAGAGTTTAGCGGTGAGCAGCCCTGACGCCCTCATTCTCTCACTTTCTGGTTGAAAGCTAGCGGCTGAATGACTGTGGAGATTCGCGAATGTCTGAGAGCTTTATAAGCGCCTTGGAAAGAAACTGTTCGCCTTAAAGCATACTTTTGATTTTGAAAACGTGTTTATGAAGATCTACAACGTCTTAGCTTTTATTTTTTAACAACTGATTTCATACAGCAACTTAATGACACTAAATGATATGTCACCATTCCTAAAATTATTGCAACTTTTTTGATGTATTTTGTAAATGAAAATTTAATGATAAATAAAAAGCCAATCACAATTCAGCTGATGACTCATTAATGCTGAATTGTGGGAAATGGTGTGCTAGAACAGCTGCAGCCATTTTGAGTCATGCTGCCAGAAAAGACCACTAACATATTAATATAGCGTGTTTAGCCAGAGGAACGGTTCTTTTAATCTGCCTCTGAATGCATACATATTGTCACACCAAGGTGGGGAAGGTAAAACTTGTGTTTCACGTTGGGGTATAGAGAGTTGACAAAAGAAAAAATAAAAATATTAGTCCACCTGCAAGTTTCTACTGCACTTTGATCAAATTGAACCTGATGACTGGAATGGCTCCAAACTGCTAACATGGTAAAATTTCCAGACAGTGAGTGCTTTCACACTGCAAGGACTTCTTCAGGAAGCAGAACCTTTTTCCGGAACCAGAAAATACCACAGGAACTCAGTCCAACTGTAGTATTTGATACAGTTCCAGAACCCTTTTCTAGTACTATTGGGGAGGTGCTTTCAGTGATAGTTTGCTGGTTGCTTAACAATAAGCACTGGTACTAACTTGGAAGTTACATGGAAGTGCAGGGAAAAGAGATAAATTAAGCAGATTGAATTTTTTTTTTTGTACCTTTTTTGTAGGTACAAAAGTTTTCGTCTCCATATTGCTGAATCAGAGAATTCAATCATTACCCAACACTTTTGCCTAATATTGATGCTGCCTGCAGTGAAAATTGCTGGCACTTATTAGCAGAATAACATCACACCATTTTTAATTCTGTGGAAATGAAAGGTCAATTTGCTGGCCAGATTTTTTAATGAATCATAAACATGTCGCAGTTGTATAAATAAAATATAAATAAAAGGCTGTGTCTCATTTTTATTGTGATCAACTCCCCTAATAACTAACAACATGATTTGTTCATCCTCCGTTGTTTTGCGCTGCTGGTGTAATTCAGTAATGCTATTATGTGCAAAGTTTATCCTATAAGCTTTTTGCGTCTCCCATGCTTATTTGGTCACGAGCTACAAAAATTCCTGGTCAAGACGGCCCAGGAACTTCTTCCAACCAGGGACCAGGTTCTGGAACTTTGGTGTGAAAGTGCCCATCGTGTCATGAGAAGGTTGCCGGTTCAATCATCTGCCTTTGAGCAAGGCCCTCAGACACGTTCCAGGGGCATCTGGTAAATGACCTGACCCTGTGCTCAGACCCCAAGCTTCACTCTCAACTGTACACATGTGTCTCAATGGATAGCACGTTGGGATATTTGAAAATAAGTATTCCAGTGTACCTGTACTCGTGCAAATTTAATTTCATGGGATGACAAGTTGATTATATGGATGATTCACTAAAGTGTCAGGTGATGTATGGGTTACAAAACTGCTGACAATATGGCTCTCGGTCATGTTTCAGAAATTTATTACAATGGGAAAGGAAACTGTTGTTTGTGCCACAGTGTTGTTACTGGGTCCCCAGTCAAAAAGTTTCACCCCTTCAGATGTTTCCAAAACTAAATAAACAGCTAAAGAGTAGAGGCAGAAGATCCTAGCTAGCTACCTGGTTAGCAGAACATGCTGCTTCAGAATCTCCTATATAATGAAGACAGTGTTTGTGGCCAGTAAGGGGCCCTGAAACCTTGGGGGGGCCCTTGCAAATTCATAGATTGAGTACTAGTAAACAGCACCACTGCGCTGGAGCAAAATTCAGTAAGCACTGTCAGAAACCATGCAAGGCTGTCAAAACATTTATCGCGGATGTACACAGCTGAACTCTGTCAATACCGGCGACTGAAAGAGTCCGCGATCAGAGATAGGGCTTTAGCTGGCATCAGGGACCGCAGTTTATCAGAATGTTTACGATTCGATCTGGGCCTAATGATCTCAAAAGCAAGCACAAAGGTCTGTGAAAGTGTGCAAAAATGGGGTGGAATGGCCAACTGTGTCCCAATCTGCTTATACAGGAGGGGATGGAGCAAACAGAGATGCCATTGCGTTCGGAGGAAGAACAGCAAGGCAGGCGAGCAAACGGAGCGACACGTGCCACGGAATCCAGGTTTGGCCCTGAAAGAGGCGGCAAAATGCCTGAAACGGATGAATGTCATACAGCGTTTCAGATACAGTCTGATGTCTTTGAAAGTGACTTTTTTTACACCAGTTCCAGCAATAAATGAATAGGAAATGTGTCGATGAAGCAGCAAAATTAAAATGGTATAAAACAATAAACTGTTTTTGCCCAGCTATATTTAAATTTCCACCGAGGCGACGTTGTATTTGTTGTGTATCATATTACAGACAGTAACATGGAACAGGCCCTTACTGGGAATCTGAGCACTGGATGACCTTCTGACACCTCACACTTCATGTCACCTCAGCTTTGGGTACCCAAGTGCCTGGGAAAATGTTGATGAAAGCAATCATGTCATCATGGTCCCTCCCAATTACAGGAAATGAGAAGCTAGTTGCAAAATTTTTCTTTTTTTCTCTTATTGTTGTGGTTGAGGATGTTGTGATCAGAATGCAATACTGTCCTTTCAAAAATATAGATTTTTAATTACATACCAGTTAAAGCCATTTTTATTTGTCTGTAAAAGTAGTTTTGTTAAAACAGACTTAAAACTTGTAACCAGCAGGTAATGATGGCTAGATTGCAGTAAACTGGCAAGAAATAATTAGCTTTATCAGACAGGGCTGCTATTAGCTGTTGAATGACCATTACAGTTATGCAGCAGACTGGCATTCCCACCAGAGTGACTTTGTCTTCAGCTTCCTGCGACAGGCAACTGCAGGCCCTACGTGACCCACTGGATAAGCTGTCATGGAAATGAGATGAACATTTTCATTCAAAAATTAATAATACACATCCGAAACTGCATATATGCATGACTGTGTTTGTGTATTTCCATTATCCATATTGTTTCATTCAAAAACTATTAAATCCCCCCCCCCAAGATTTACACTGTGGGACAATACTTGTTTCCACTGAACGCTTTGTCTAGTGTTTCGTATAACCCTTATATAGGTTGCAGGATTTTTGACAGGAAAATAACAGCCTACTGGAAAAAAGCTTGATTTAGATATACAGTTTTTAGACACCGTAATATAATCATATACTTTTATTTGCTCAAAAATTTAATTATTATTCATTATATAAAGCAAATATAGCAATAACAATTTTACTGTTGAAACAATGTGAAGTCGGACTGATACACTTTCTAAAACTGAAATAATAGATACTGTAGGTTTCAGCAATTTCCGTATCATACTCTTACATTTCATGTTCTTATATTTTTGACACCCACCAATTACTGTACATTATGTAGAGACAGAAATGGTAGCCTAAGAAATATTCTAAACAAGGAGTTATTTTTTTACATTTTTACATTATTTTTTTGAATATGTAGTCATATCTTATATTTTATTTCTGTTTCATATCTATTATTTTGATATTCCCTTGCCGTTTTAAACGTTTGAAGTGTAATAGTCATCATTTCTCAGTTAAACAAACAAAACCTGAGTAGTATTTTCCATCCCATCAGACAGGGGGCAGTCTTGTGTCAGTTACACCTGATAGTTCTTGTCTAATTCTTGTAAATCAAGTTTTAATGATGACACATTATCGTGGTTGTAAGTTTTTCTCTGGAGTAAATATGTGTTTCTGGGTTACTGGCTCCCTTTATTGGATTTCGCACTGTTTTGAAAGCATGCAATCAAATGTTCAGTCATTTTTCAAAAAATAATTTTGGGTATGTTGTTTTGTGACTAACTTGCTCAGTTGTGTATTTAGCCTTTTACTTTTCTTACTTTTATTTTTACACCATATCATCCTGCTGTCCAGTAGTGCTGTTTTTAAGTACAATGCTTAACATTTTTTTATCTGCACTTATTTATTTTTTAAGTATCTGCATGTCCAGCAAATAATAAACTACATGAAACACAATAAATATACAATTCCTCAACCGACACCCAGGTATGTTCTAATGCAATAGCTCATCTGAGGAGCAAGACAATAAAAGCTTGACCACAAAGATACCAAAATCAGATATGATAACAATACAAGGGTGAACATGTGTTTTCAGCTGTGGATTATGACAGAGCAGACTTATTTCCTGTCCAACTACACTTTAAATTTCCTGCTCAACACTTTAGTTTTATTACAATGATAATATGATAAAAATCTTCAGTATCCAAAGGGACAGTTTGACAGTAGTAACACCAGAAAAGACTGATAAGCGAATCCCTGTGAACGAAAATAGTCTTTTTTTTTTCTGCTAAAAAGATTAAGCAATAAAAATCAGAATCGTATAACAAAACGTAAGGAATAGAAAAGAGGGGAAAATGTTTTAAAGTATTGCATACATTCTATAGTCTATTGTTCCTATATTGTTCTAGAATTTTCTTCTTGCTTCTTATGTAGCACAAGGTGTTGCCTTTGGTAGCACTCTGTGTCATGTCAGGTTTCACAGATCATTAATATTTATATAATTTTGCTGTCGCTGTATGTTTCCGGATGCACATTACAAAAATAACGTGCTGCGGGGCTTCGCGGATATCGTTGCCATCATATGGGGCTGGTACATCGGTAGTGGGGATTTTAACAGTCAAGGGCAAAGGAACATAAGAAAAATGTGCAGAGCTCGGCTTAAGCCTGACCCATCAGTTTGTTAAGCAAGAGCAAATGTCAGCACAATTGCTTCTTTTGTCTGTCTTTTCTTCCCCTCTGACAGTATAAAGTACAGAAAAGGCAGTTCAGGGGAATGGTGCAGTTTGGGAGAATCCAGCACAAGATCTAATGACCTGAGCAAAATTTCAGGTTCGGATATATAGCTGATTTCACGCCGCTGAGTGTGTTATTGCGATTATTGCGATTATTATTATTTGCCGTCATATAATTTTTGCTTGCCGGAAAAAGGTTAAAGATATTTTTGGCAGGTGATCTGAACTCTTGACCCTAAGGTGAACTCGAACCCTTACTGGGGCAAGCCACAGAGGTGCCAATCAACAAGAATATATATGAACTTTTTCCCCTCCTCCTCCCCTGGCTGAAAAGCGTTTGAAGGAAGTCTGTAATCAGGTAACATTATCGACATGAATGGACTGAGAGATAAATGCGGACTGCTGGCTTAAGGTTGGTGTCACAAGGCTATTCGTCCATTGTGATGCGCCACAGATCAGCAGGTGGGATAAGATGGGTAAGAGGCGTGAGTGTGAGCTGCAGCGGTGAACGTTTATTTGGCTCTCTTGGCCCTGAAGCAAAAGCAGCACTGAAGCTTTCATGCGCACACGCGCACACACACACACACACACACACACGCAGACACTCTCTTAACTCGCACTCACACACCCCCAGCTGATTTTTTTCCCCTGAAGCCGTTGACATTTAGCCTGGCTGGATAATTGAGGAATAACATTTGCGTTACAATTTAACATGACCTCTGTCTTTACATGCCTTTCATATTACCTTTCTGAAAATGGCTGCTGACACCCACTGGTGCAGCCAGTAGTGTTATTGTGGGCTCGTGAGGAGGTGGGGGTGGGTTTGCGGGGTTGGCAGTGATGGGATATTGTTAATGATATAAGAAAGGGGAGCTTATTATTACAATGGCACAGTCAATGTCAAGAGAAACCGTCATGCCCTTTTCATTCTCCGGTGAGCAACTATTAAGAAAAATGTATTAAATGGGTAGAGAGAGTCTGAAGACCTGACATGAAGGCCGGGGTAAAAGCAAAGGTTAATGAATTGACTGTTACTGGTGCGTGAGGCTTAACATGGCCTCATACACAAGGGGACGGAATCTAAACTGCAGCACTGATACGGCACGTTTTGTGCTGGGTAGAACGTAATCTGTTTCTAGGTATGCATAGCTGTATTTAGATACGGTAAACAAGGTGAGGCTTCTTGCCTGAGCGCCGTGGCGGCGGAGGGTCTGCCTGAGGACCCCGCTGTTTCATTTCTGTCGGCATTTCGGAAGTGCAAAGTCAAGCGCCTGTAAGTAATGGGATTTGACAAGATTCACCAAGCAGTGTTTTTCATTGCTTTACAACCAAAATGGATTTTTCAGGTAATTGTCGGCAAAGGAGTTTCATATTTGTGTCAACTACTGCTGTATGTTTTGATACCTGAACACATACTTTCATGTTCTCTCGAATTTTCTTCCGCCAGACTTGACGGTGTCGAGCATTTGGCTCTTCTTCAGCGACAAAAAGTTCACACGAGAAAAAGGTGGTTATTCATTCAGTGAATTTACGTGGCCATGAATACAGGCTGCAGACAACTAGTAATTTATTTATTTACCTTGAACTAAAACTGCTGTTTTCCATGTGTTTTTTTTTTCCCTATGGATGTGAGGCTTGGGTTTTTTATAGCCATAGAGGGATTGAGGTGCTACGACGAAGGGATTAATATACAAATGCCATGGGATAACAACAGCACCTACAGTAGACCAGTAGGAAAAGTTGTTGTGGTAATAATGCTACATAACTAAGGATAATGCCGGTAATAATGCTACATAACTAAGGATAATGCCGGTAATAATGCTACATAATTAAGGATAATGGCCTTAATAATGCTACATAGCTAAGGATAATGCCGTTAATAATGCTACATAACTAAGCATAATGCCGTAGAGGGTCTAGCGTCTTTCTTCAGTACCATGTATCACGTTAGATAGCTAATTTTGGTAAGGTGAGGCCTACTGCCATCTCTCATCTTAGCCGTCACCCATGTGGTATGCTCTGACCTCTGGAACAAGGAGAGGGTTGCTAAGATACAGTCATAGTTATGACCCCCATCCCTTAAAATTAAGGGAGAGCAACATAATGAGACATGAGAGTAAAACGTCAAAAAGCAGATTGGATGCTTTTTTTGAAGGTGCTGGAAGTGTAATTTTGCTGATTAGATGCAGCAATGGCTATTTGTTTGAACGGAAGGTTAGCATGTTAGCTATTCAGAGGTTTGAGTTACTTTATGTACTGCAAAGGGCTTCTTGTGAAGATGTTGTTTTTTTAATGATAATATTACTTTCTAACCCTTTTCTCATGTCCCAAAACTTGCTCCTCTTTAACAATAAAATTTAGCAAAATTCAAAGACAATAAGCACTGTTCTCAGTCTTAATAGTAGATTTAAAAATAATATTAATTGTGTAATTTTTTAAAAAAAGGCCTCTTTACTAGTTGTCCAGCTGTAGCATGTTTTTCTTCTGATGTGTTTTGAGCCTTTTGTGGAAGAGTCATAATCAAAGATACTGTTCACTTTTCTAAATGTATTTCATTCAATAAAATAATGGGCTCTCACAAACTTTTGTAAAAGGTCTCTGTAAATGCCATGCTTTAGGGCACACACACTTATCATCTCTATTGTTCTGAAGGTTAATCATATGAACATTCGGATTTTCTCCATGGCTGATTTTTATTTCTGTATTACCCAATATTTTCCTTGTTTGATTGACGGCCTCACAATGGAGGCATTATATCTGTTCATTGTGTGAACGGTATTTATACTGTAGCAACAACCTTACAAGGTTTGCTAAGGAAACATTACCTTCATCTGAGACGTGTGGCTATCCAATTATCCCGTCATTCATAAATTTCCAAATTATCCGAGTGATAAAATGAAAGTGAATTGGTCCTTTTTCCCCACAAAACACCATTTCTGCATGTCATGTTTAACAGCACATTTATTGTTCTAAAGACTAATTCATTTATGGCATTTTTTCTCCCTCGCAGTTTTTTTTTTTGTTTGTGTTTGTACTGTTCATCCTTTCATAACTAATGTTTTCTTATTAGTCCCTTGTGACAGCCTTTTTTTTTTTTTTTTTATTTAGGATCAACCTTTTTTATACTCATTACCATTCATCTAATGCCGAGGTGCAGCTCTTTGTCAGGGAGCCAGAGCGGCTGATAAATGACTGAAGACTGACTGGTACACTTTATTAAAAAGTAATAACAATTTTTGTAGGCACCCTTCATGTCGTTAGGGGCTCATGAATCAAAGGACATTGGCTGTCCCCGTCTGATAAATGCATCGTTTACCAGCTGAGGAGTTATTTAGGACTGGCTATTAATTTAAATCACATTTATCTCCTCTGAATAGTGGATAACTGTGATAGGACTGAAAATAACCAGTAGTGCTGCTAACTGCACATTATTTATTATAACCAGCTGCAGTGTTGAGCCCCTTTATTTTAAAAATAAATGCAATAATAATAATAATTATAATAAAACAATTGCTATACTCTAAACAAATCTGAAATGGAAAATAAATGTGTTTTTTTGGTGTCTTTCAAGAAAAGATCTTGTAAAATTCTTTAAAAAGCATTTCTCTTGTTTTTCCAGATAAAAAAAAAAAACAAAAATCTACATATAAATAATAACTACTGCTGACTGATTGGTGTGTATAAGACAATGGGGGTAACTTTCTGTATTCCGGATGAATGTAAGCATTTGTATGCAAATGCATAGGAATACAGAACTTTAAAATAGTAAGTAAGCCTTAAATAGTAAACTGATTCAAAACTCACTATTACAAAACAGATATGAATTAGAACTACCATACTATATATTTCTACAGCTGTTCACACAGAACACCAAAATTAAAAACCAAAATTAATAAAAATTCATCATCCAAACACTTATAATGACAGCGTACATACAGCACAATTCTGTTCATTTGCTTTAATCTGCTTATAAATTATTATTTGGAAATACAGGTGGAGGCTCATTGCCTACAGAATTTACATTTACGGGGTGTTACTACAGAATATAGCATACACAAAGCATTATTACCAAATATCACGGAGTATTACTATAGAATTTCTTTCTGGTACTTTGTTTGTTTGTAATAGACTCAGATTCACAGTTGCAAACACCACGTAAAGAAGTAAATTTTACGTCATTGATCCCATTAGTATAAATCACGCAGTTAGTATAATCCTCAAGCAGTTCTTCTTTATGTTCATCTTGAGGACTTCTGTGGGCTTACGTTTTGTTAAAATCTGCGAATGGGCAGCATTTTAAAGTGACTCTTGGGTGACCTTCACGATTCATATTAATGGTTCACCCTCATGAACACTGCCAGCCTCACATTTCCTGTTAGACCTGATTTAAAATTAATTAAATGGAGATATGTGAGTGTTTATGCTCTTGGCCTGGTGTGTATTTATATACCCTATCGTGCTTGCCTAACCATTTCCTGGTTTTCTTAAGATACACTGTCAATTTAATCATAACAGAATTAAGTTACAAATATCCCCCAGAAAGTTGTGTTTCCAGTAAAACATTGTTCATTTCAGAGCTTAGCACATATTTTTCTTCAATTAGCCTGCACATATCATATATAGAAATAACTTTAGATAGGCGTGCTTCTGCTTTAATTAATTCCTACATTCTTTTTCGAAGAATAAAATAGCATAATCCCAGGGAAGGTTAGGGAAATGTTTATGTTGTGTGTTTGATATGATGTCAATATAAAGTTGTTTTTTTCCATTTTTTTCATGTTTCTTTCTTTATTAAAAGCACTGGACACAAATATACTTCACTCTGCAGAATGAAAATGGACTATATTTTATCCTTGATTTATCTTCTGTCAGAGCAGGAGTAATATTTGTAGCTGCAATCGCATTTGAAACATTGTATTAAATTAGTGTATCTACTATATTTATATAGCATTATAGTTTTGCAATGCAAAATGAAAGTGAAAGCAACTGAGTGTATAGCAGCAGCAGCCTGCTGGACGCGTCTGACTTTTATAACCCAGTGTGAATGATCATTGACCTCTGAAGCCAGAGAAAATGACAAATACCCACGTCCGACGTGTTCATATG